>CM067060.1:16263052-16560552 GCA_033980235.1 Diadema setosum | reverse complement strand
CATCACGTGCTAGCAGCGTTGTAGGAATGAAAGTCGGTATACTGATTTTTATTATTTCACACTTTTTTATCTAAAATACTATAAAAATCATTCTCGATATACTCGCAAATCGTACCAGTCAGACAGTTTCATTGTAGATCTTTCCGATAGGAACAATCAATATGTTTTAGCTTAAACCACTGGTTACCATTCGGAGCAATGATTACAAAATGTTCGAGTTATCACATTTGATTCTTATGTATACATGTAGTTACTTATACAAAATCACAAAACGTCATACCGTATAAAAATTTCGCAATAAAGCCACAAATAAGGAGATATCACTAATTTTCTCAGTAAGCCATAACTGTAAACAGCTTATTCTAGAGACGATTTTAATTAGAATATTATTCACATTTTGTATATCTAACTATACTTTTTATAGACTATTATTACTGATTAACATTTTTGCATTCGCTGTTTCTATCCATAACTTACATTTTAGAACTATTTTGAAGCACTAAAGCTGGGTTTTGTTGCTGTTGTTGTTTTTCATCTGCAAATGGTATATTAATAGTGGCTTTTAGATTTTGTAGTTTTGCCAGTGTTACTGCAAACTTCCCGAAAAGTTGTCTCAAAATTTCTTGTAAAAATCTCCCGTCCGCTTCCCGGACCCCCCGCCAATCTTCTCGCAGGTTGGGCAGCCTGAACGCTCGCTCGCAGCTGAAACTTTGAGAAGTTTATCACGTGACCTGTCTACCACCTGTTTGTGGGCGGTGCCTTGGAAAGCACGCTCATTTGAATGTATGTGTGAGAACTGTGACGTCACAGTCATTAGCTGTCAGACGGCGACCAACGATCTCTTTCTTCTTTGTTGCGCCGATGCTGCCTCAGAACTTCGAGAACTGAAAATTTTATCGAAAAGTTTGGCTGCCAGTGTGGACGGACGAGGAGGACTTCTCGAAGTTGAGCTTCGGGATGTTTTGCCACTGATTGTGACCGCGGCTAATGATGTCAGTAAACTTTGGAGGGATGTGTCATATCCAGAGAGTTGTTTTCCACCCTAGTGTGTTGAAGGCTCCTACCGTTTCTGAATAAGCTTATCCCATCCTTTCTTGCTCTTTCACCGTGGTGTCAGCATTTTCTGTTTACTCAGTCTTACGATACTCCATCCGTTTTGAAACATGTTCACAACCGATAACACAATGCGATGGTAAAGCAGTTTGTCTCTCTGAGCGCGCCAAAAGCTTTTTTTTTTTTTTTTTTTCTGGTTGTGCTGGTACGAGGCTTTCCTTTTCCCACTGCGCCGTGATGCTCAAAACATGCCTTCCCCGCTGTAGGTGGAATTAGTTACCTCTTCAGCGCATTCCCCAGAGAGCTCTTTTTTCAATTCAAATAAAAATCTTATTTTTCCGATGTAGCGCAAAATGTATAAATATACATACATGTTCTACCATGTATGTTCACAACCAGTTGTAGCCAGTCTGCCACTTTTTGCCACAACAAATGTCACTGCAGTTGCACAAAATTTTCTATTTCTCACCGATCTACACGTGAGATGCAATGTTTTTCCCCTCATGGACACGATTTCAATGCCAGGACCAGATTGTTACACTTCCAGAATGTAACACATCAGTGCACAATCTTATAGGACCTCTTTAGAACCCAAACTATAATAGATTTATTCGGCTGTTTGGGCAGATTTCTTGCACGAAGAATATGTAACCTATTTTCACTTACAGAGAGTTTGCTTCATCAAGTAATGCTTCAAACTAATGATCATAACAATGCTTAATCAATTTCCGCAAGCTGGAATACAATTTCATTAGCACTTCGTACCCACCGCTGCTGAATTCAGTCACAATAATAAGGCGCGCAGCCTGTGTGCTAATTGTTCTTTTCCGCGAGTGTCCGTGTATCTCTCATTCAAAAGACTTACATTAACATCGATTCTCTCATTCTTCAAACAATTAACACATGATTCGTCCAATCATGAAAGCGGATAAAGTTCATATTATAAACAAGAGATGTTTACGACATGCACAGATCTTTACTCCTATATTTTTTATACTTCCTGTTTTGCTTCAAAAGTTGAGGGCGCCGTCTTGCGGATTAGCCACTGAACTTGACTTACGGTCGAAGCGGTACACATTCCGCAACGTCTACCCTTTATCTTTATCCTTATTTGCCAAGTCCTGTAATAATCCATGCGAGCAAGGTGCTAACATTGGCTGACGACAATGACATCAAACAGAATCGGGGTACACGCTCTTTGTGAAACTGCCTTTTCATTGACTCACTACAACATCATTGCAGTTTTACGAGCTCCCCTGAATGAAGGTAAACTACCCATATGATATTGTCATAACATGTAAGGAATATAAAAACTGTGCCCATCTTTCCCAGCTTATCTTGCTTCAGCAATTGGACTCCTGTAGTCAATAAACTGTTCTTTTACGGTTAAAAAAAAAAATATGGACATTTTAGATATCTCGATCCCATGTGCTCGGTTTTCTTTCACCTCCTTGGTTTCACTTCCACTTCGTTACGACTACATTACGTGCGCTTGAAATAATGTCTCAGAAAGTGGTAGACACACAAATTATCCACTTGTTGTTTTTTTCATGTTTTGTTAAACCAAATCAGTTCACCCCCTGTCTACTCTGACAATGCCCTTTGTCGTATTATTTAATCTAATCCGAAATATTTTCCCGTTTTAAGTGTATGTTTAACAGTTTGTATTAGTTCTTTCAAATTTGTAATAAAAAGCAACAACTGGATGACTAGGTAGGTATATGTGAGAATCTAACTGATGTTACCACAACCCTCCCATACTTCTTCTTGTCATATTTTTCCCCACGTTGACGTTCATGACACTCTGGTGTTATGGTTGAAACGGCACATATATCATCCCTTCTCACTTCTCCCTTCAAGAACAAATTGGGTAACACAATGTTTCACCCAATTTAATTAGTATTTTTCGTACATACATGTACCTCTCACCACCAGTCAAAATCTGCAAGAAACATCAACATGCATGTGTCAAATGTTCGCAACCTTTGATAGACGATATTGCGTGTATTTGTATACTTTCATATCTGAATGTCATACGGTTAAAAACAAAACAAAACAAAACACACAGACACACACTCACACAAGCGATCAGAAACTGTAAACAAAAAAAAAAGGGGGGGGGGACATCCACTTTTTTCATAGCAATCTGCCGATCTATAAACTGTCATTTTCGGGTTTGGGTTTCCCTTTCCAAGGATCCTTTTCCCCCTCACAATAACATTGAATAACAAAATTATAATTGACATCAAGGGTTAAGGGTACATAACATCTGCAGATTGATAGACCGTCGAGTATGTTGCACTCCTTTTACGTACAATGACCGACGCTAAGTCAAAATAGGGAGGTGAGACTATACATCTCCCTGGTCAAAAGAAGTTCACAGTATGATTTGGCCATTTACATACACCGTATATATAACAATATCAGAATCACTTACCTCTTCGTTGTTGTTGGTTAAAATCCTCGATTTTGAAGCTTAAGTTTGAAAATGAAGACTAAGAAAAGTCTGGAAGATCAAATCTTGACCGAGCACATACAGAGGGGGAAACACCGTCCACCAACTCGATGTCACTTATGCCATCTGATTCGGGCGCACTCACTCAAAGGCTTACCGGGCTATCCTTTGGCAGGGGACGTCCCAGTGTTAATTCCACTTATTCAAACATTATTAATCCTTACGTCTTAAGAACCGTCTCAATCAAAGCCAGAAGAAAAGGGGGGTACCCTTCCAGAAAGCTCTTGGTCTCGTTCTTTGTTAACGATTTTGACACAATAGCTACTTATACTTGTACAACGAGGTCTGAAACAGGGAGGATTATTAACGGCATGTCGCTATGTAATCGCTCGTTATATCTGACAGATCGGCATGATAGCAAGATTGTGATCAGAGATATCGCTGGTTTATAGCCTGTTGGGTACTTAATCTTCACTGACGGCAGTCTTTGAAATGCGGTAGAAGTCCAAGGATTCGGGATTATGTTGCCTGACCGAAATTCCAGCTAGATCCGAAATTGACGGACTTCTAAAACAAACTAACAACAGCAATTCGTGGACATCGAAGTCCAGGATTTACCGAGTGTGTACCGAGAATCAACAATGGACCAAATCCAACTGAGTCCCACTGTACAGTGGCGAAAACATTGCCAACGTGTAAGGCTGTTACAACTGTATCTACAACTCCTTCGTGTACAATGGTCAGTTGTGAGTATGCAGGCATAACATTCTTCCGCATTCAGTTCAGGAACCTGTTTCCCTTTAATGTGATGGCTAGATCATTTCCTGGAGTAAAGATATTCTAGGAAATCCTGGATGGCTCACTTCCTTACATCTCTCCAACTTAAGACGCTCACACTTGCACGCTGCCAGTCGTTAATTGATGACATTATAATATCGTACAAGCTTCTCCTACTGGTCTACAAAGTAGTTAACAATAGGGCTCCAAAGTACGTTGGGGAGTGTCTGGTACAACACTCTCATCCCACCCCCCCCCCCCCCCCACCCCTGCTCTGGGCGCACTCGTCTTTCATCATCCGTTACCTTCACTCAACCACGCACCAACAAGCGAGCTGGCATTGCAGCTTTCTCCTCTACTGCTCCCAGGCTGTGGAATAAGCTCCCTCCTCTTCTGAAATCATCACCAACACTGGATCACTTTAAACAAAACTTGAAGACCTACTTATGTTGATATCCCTATAAAAATGCAATTGACTTGTACTGTCACTGCCTGCTATTATGTATATATTTTATCTTCTATCAGCGCTGACAAGTTGTCAGTCTCTGACAATAACTATAGTAACAGTCAGTGACCAGAGCATCTCAGCCAATCAAAACCAAGGATTTTGCTGAAATTGTCAGAGACTGACAACTTGTCAGCGCTGACTAAATTTACGCAACACCCCCCCCCCCCCCCCGATGACATCTCATATATCGCTTTGTATCCAGTGGAAAAGGCGCTCTAAAAATATCAACTATTATTATTATCACACATATACATACAGATACTGATAATAATAATGAAAATGATAAGAAGAAGAAGTAGAAGAAAAAGAAGAAGAAAAAGAAAAAGAATTAAAATAAAAACAAGAATAACGACAGTTATAATAGTACCAATTATTATCATGATGATAAAGAGAAATAGAAGAAAAAGAAACACAACGATTAAAAAATCTGATAAACAACCAATTGTATGCTGTATATGTTGTGGGGGAGGGAATTGCCCTAGACCCGAAAAAAATGGTGCATCTCAGTCAGTGCACGATCTCTGTAAAACCAACATTTGTTCAGAAATATTGCACTTGAACGTTTTGCCACTTTGTGATTCATAATCCCCTGAAGTAAGCCTGTTACCCAATGATAATTAAAAGAAATACATCTGTATAACAACTCACATCACCTATCTACACCATACTTTTATGAGCAGTGTTCACAAAACGCTACATTTACTCACCGTCGTGTCTATGGACACAATCGCATGTTATAGAAATGATTTCGAAGTCATTACTCAAAATCACATCATTGTACTCAACAGATTGTTGATGTGCTTCCCGTGTTTGAAAGGCAGTCAAGTCTGGTTCAATATCAATAATTGTCTCCACTTTTTTCCAACAACACGCGCAATGTTTATCGCTTCTTGTGTGTGTTAACCAAAATTAATGTGAGAGCACGTGCGTGTAAAATATGCTGGGTACTATGAGTGCGGCGGGCTTGATAATTATACTGAGATTATTATGGCACAAGAAACTGGATTCAGCCATTCTATTATGTCAAAAAAAAACCCCAAAACAATCCGCTAGACTGTAGCTTTCAGTAAGTGCGACATCTACGGTCACAAAATGTGCAGTGCAGAAGAATGGGGGCAGGCTTGTTGTGATAAGAATATTCCCACCGTTGCTTTCTCTATTCTCTTTTCACTCGTCTTTAAAATGTTCGACTCTTCAGCGTCAAGTGTGTTTTTCTTTTCATCATTCAGAAACAGTAATACAATGTATGTCTGTTAAGTCTGTACTAAGGTTACTATCCATATGTAAAGTAAATATCCAAAGTTGTGCGAGACTTGACCAAACAAAGTCAAGAAGCCTCGCGACAGATTTATAAACTTATAAACTTTGAGGGGGGAGGGGGGGTGGCGGATCCCCCCCCCCCCCCGTCCTTATGTATGTATGTAATATATATGTGCTTACATGTAGGGCCTACATAGTAGGGTACCTAAGGGGGGGGGGGGGTCACCATGCACCCCCAGGACTCCTCAAAACTTACTTGACTTTGTTTTGTTCAAGTCTCACGCAACTTTTGAGACCAAATTTGCAACTTCCCCGCATACTTTTGCGAAGTCACGCCCATTTTTGTAACGGAATGTTGTCCCAAAACAGGCACAAGTTTGTGCTTTTGTGTACATTTCCTATGGAAAACAGGTGCTCTGTCATGAAAGTCACGAAAACCTGATTATTTTTACAATTAATCACTTTCATTGATTAGTTTTGTGCTAATTATGGTAGAAAAGTGATCAGTGACAATTTGCAATAGAAAAACCAAGAAAAAACAAAAGTTGAAAAAGTTGAAAAACAAAGAAATACATAAGAAATTATGAAAAACAATAGAATACATTAAATTTTACCTAGAACAGCCACTTTTCGTTCCTGTTAACATCTTGATTATGTTTTGGTATGTCATGAGGATCCTGAAAATGTAAGTTTCGAGGAGTCCGGGGGGGGGGGGGGGGGTGCACGGTGACCCCCCTTAGGTACCCGACTATATGTAAAGGGCATAGAATTTGATTTATGATTTAAAAAAAATAAATAAAAATTAAAAATCTCAATTCTTGTTCTTGTTATTATTGTAATTATGATTATTTTTTTATCATTATTATCATTGTTATTTTTATTATAAGTATTATTATTATTATTATTATTATTATTATTATTATTATTATTATTATTATTATTATTATTATTATTATTATTGTTATTATCATCATCATCATTATTATCATTATCATCAGTATCATTATTATTTGTACTACTTTGTCCTCCGAAGTCGGTCCCATGGGAACTTGCTCATGAAGCTTCGTAAGTGGCCACGTTAGATAAATCCAGACCCACAAACAGCTATTTCCGTCAGGTCATTCCACCGCGGTAGCCGTCTATAAATGTTGAGGATTTGCCGATGACGTCACTATGAGCTTATCGGGCAGGTTCCAGTCGGAAACACCCATTGAGTTAGAAGAAGGCAGAACTCATGATGGATTTGTATCTGTGCCTCTCTTCGCTCGCAGTCATCACTTTTGACACCATCAGTCTTCATTACCATGCACATGTCTGTATGACGGCAATTTTCCGCAAAGAGCAATAAAAACTATCGACAATAATTATTGTTATTGATTGTCACGTCTTCCAGTCGAAACTCCATTCGATGGCTTAGATATTTCACAACTACATAATACGGACATGCATCAGATGATGAATCAAAATTACGTATTTTTCTTCATCACCAGCTGCTAGTCTCAACAACGATTAGTATCGCTTGATGGCCTGAAAGGTTTCAAAACTGAAATACCCACGGCATGTTCAAGTAGACTATTATGATCGAATAGATCAAATCATGCAAATATAAGACGGTGACTATCAAATCAAAATAAGACAGTATTGCACACAATCACATATCCGGTATATAAATTAGTTCAGTTTATGATGTCATCATTCAAACAGCCTCCCTTAACCACTTGATTGGAAATAAATATTCGTTAGTACGAATCCTTTGTGTCGTGTGTGTGTGTGTGTGTGTGTGTGTGTGTGTGTGTGTGTAATGAATGCAAGAAGAAATGACACATCAAATTATGAAGAGTTATAACAATTTGTCAATAAAACATCGTAATTTGAAAGGGGTATAAAAGCGCTGGATACGGTATTTCACTTAAAAACAAGACGCGAGATGTCCTTAATATAATTTACATTATAGTACTCTTGTGACTACTTTATCTCTTTCAAAAGAATGTGAACTTCAAAATTCCATAATATTCTTATATTTAGTCCGACCTATAATATATTGACATTGTAGCTGTTCTGTTTGTTTGCCTTTACTCTTGTTTATTCAAGGTCAACTTCGGTCGATCAAGTATCACAGGGCGAGTTGCAATTCAGTGACTTCAACGCAGCCGATTTGGACCAAGAATATTGGCACAGTGGGAATTTTAGGTCTTCACACTATGCAGCAAACATACAGCAAACATACAGCAATCCATCCAAATACATGTATACACATGTGATTACGCCCACATTGCCAATTAGGCCATGCACTTTTTTGTTCTCTATTCCTCGTACTTAGTCTGATCAGGGGGGTGGAAGAGGGTATACAATGTGCTACTACTTTCTACCGTGGTGTCATTTTTGCAAATTAACTAATCCATTCAAATACCTAGGTAATGAAAGTACGTAGCTTAAATCTCCGTGTGCATCGTTACAATCTTCATGTCAAATCCACATCCATGATCATTGACCTCATCGTTTAGGTCGAGAGATATCGCAAATGGTCTACTACAACACGAATCCTTGTTGAAACGCATCGAAAGATTAGTATCTAGATATTCCCTTCATACCAAGTGTATATTCACAGCCACGGTATTTCGCGCCCAAATTCTCCTTTTTAGGGAACACACCTCTCACACACCCACTTTTATACCTTCTCTAACAATACTGCGTCACAAAGCACCGTTCTTTGGGTGAACAAACTTTCCGGGCTAGCGCAACATGTCAACAATGGAGCTGAAAGTTTGTTCACCCGTTCTGGCTCGATATTAACATATTAGATTCTGTACCAAACCCTTTAATCAGAATGAAAAAAGATGATTATAAAATACCAATGATTTATCTAAGTGGATGTACTTGGATATGAATTCTGAAAAAGGTTTATACTATTCAAAGTTTGAGTGAATACATATGAGAAGTTCTACGGATTTACATTGAGAAAATATTACCAATAATCTACCGTTAGGTCTAGTAACGTTACAGCGTATAGACTATGTAAAGTTTGTTGGCCTTTCACTGCCTCGTCGTTTCCACTGCATCTATGCATCCACGGTGTTGAGCATGCGACTTCACTCGCTGCCACACACACACACGCGCCTACTCTCTGTAGCTAGCTGTATGGGTTCGAGTACCCAGACAGACTTGAGACCCCAGACGCACCGGTAGTGTACGATGACTGTGAGCATCTCTGGCGTTGCTGAAATTCGCCTATCTAACGTTAGTATTCACACAATTTGACAAAGAGAAAGAGGGAGCCCAAGGATTTGCCACTTGATATTATTTTTCTGAGCTCTGAGGTAGACAAGTTTAACAATTTTCATTATGTAAAGAAGCTTGATTTGCGTGGTGCAGGTGCCAATGTAAGACGGTGTCTTCAACGGCAGGTCATCTTCATCAGGATAAACGAATAAATCGAAGAGAGAAGGTTGTAAGATTCAAGAAGATTGGTTTCTCGATCGGGAAAGATCAAGAAAGTGCGATCGACGTGGAGTGGTGTTATACGTAGAAAGATGCAGTTAGATCAACATCCCAACACCACCAGCTCCAGCGAGCGGAGCCTGACTGAACTTCAGGCGACATTTGTCGTCGATAAGAAGTCGTATGTCGTGCGACTTTCATCAAATTGTTTAAGTTGGAGAGAATCATCGTCATCACAGCACAGGAAAACATTCAGACACCATCGTGAGTAAATATTCTTATGGATCTATAAAGACTATAGTTAGATTTAGAACCATTAGCCTATTTTCCTAAATTTCTTTCGTCATTATTGATCACATAGCTTGAATATTAGACAAATTGATGCACAGTCTTTGAAAATTTATGTCAAAATGATAAAAATCGTCATTGTATGGATTTGCATGGGCAGAAAGATCCGTCTGTCCGGAGGAGTCTTCTTATTTCATTTTTTTTTTTTTTTTTTGATGTTATTGCTCTCCTCTGAGGGGATTCCATGAAGCCGGACGCAGTCTCCGTGGATCCCCGACGACCAGATACAGACCGATCTTTTGGTCAAGGATTTGCACAGAGTTTACAAATTTGTTGTCAGAATAGTGTTGAGAGTATTTAGTACAGGCCATGGTACTATTAAACATAGAATCTGGATTTTAACTGTTAAAATGATAATATTATACATTAATTTTGTAAACAAGCAAGTCAAACTTTTTTTTTGGTTGATTGCAATTGGTTGGTTCTTTATTTTTTCCCATTCGAATTCTTAGCAATGATGCAGCAACACACATCACTTTCTTCTTTTAATGTCATTAAGATTCTCGGTATCACCAATGCCTGCATGCCTCGCAGCATTTATACCATGCATTAATTATCTTGGGAAAACTTAAACTGCCCTGGTTTTGGCTGCATACATATTGTATGCACTCAGGTCACGTTCCGTCTTTATCCAGGGGTAGATCTATTTGTTGTTGAAGATTTCTTTGCTTTTCATCATATGACCAACACATTGAAGCCTTTAACAGTAGTGAACCATGACTCTAGATAGTGACTGCAAATCAGTAAAATTTAGAAGTTTTAAACTTTTTTTAGCTTAATTCTAACTGAAGAAAAAGGCAAAAACGAAAGAAAAGCAGACGAAAATTGCATTGAATTGCATGGGAATTGAGACACGCACAAATCAACCGGAAGTGAAAACGCTTCAGAGGAATCCCACAGTGCATCTGTGACAGGGCTCTGCAGCGTGCGCAGAAGTTTTTTGCGCACTGGCGATACTGAGAATCGGTTGACTATTTGAAGGCATTGTTTGTTGGTTATCACTTTGAAAATACAATTACGAATTAAAGTCTAGAGTCTTGAATCAATTGTTTATACAATATATCCCTTCTAGATTATCTATAATGTCAATAATAATATTCAAGGTTGGGAATTCCAAAAATAAAAATAGTAGATGCCTACTTTGTATTGAGCTTACACTGTAAGAACACCATGATTTGTAATGACTGTGAATTTTAGCTTTTATTAGTAGTCTAAACATTTTATTATTGATGTTGAAATAAAATGATGTTACAGTGTAGCTGTCAGCATTTCCCAAAACTAACATTGATAATGAAATGCAACGGTATCTGCATACTAGTATCACCTGATATTTGAAGTGTTTGTGGTTGAGTTTAATCTGCTAGTTCATACTGTAAACAAATAAATATTTCATGCTTATTGCTCACTGGTATTAGTGGTAAGGACAGACTTTGTAGATTACAAGGAAAAGCAAACCCCCCCCCCCCAAAAAAAAAAAAAAAGAAAAGAAAAGAAGATTCATACTGTACATTATATAATTCTTATGAGGGAAATTAACAACTTTTCAGAGAAAATATTTGACCAATGTAGTTATTTTCTTTAAGCAGCATAGATAGAATTTTACTACACATGTATGCAGGAAAAGACTTGAAACAAATTGCAAAGCAACAACTGTCAGAGTCCCCATCAAATACCGGACAGATATTTGTCATTAGGTGTCAACTTACAAGTTAAGGTTACTTGACTAAAGAAGTTGGCCCTACTAGATTACTATGGCATGTTTTAACTTAACCATTTCAGATGTCCATCGATGTGTTCAGACCAGTCATATTGTGGGGGTGAAGATTAACGCCCCCTCTGATCAGCTGACCAATGGGAGTCCAGTCATAACCCTGACAAACGTCGGTCAACTCTTCCATGTGCTGGGCACAAACCAAGATGCGGCCAATGCCAGTTTTACAGGTGAGATTTTTTCCTCTTCTTCCAGATGATTATGGACAGACAAAGTCATGTAATATGACAATCATACCCCATTCATACAGAGTTGAGCCCAGCCTGGGCACTCCTGATGAAGTGCTACAATTAAATGCCCCTCTGAGTTTGGAGTTTGTTCAGTAGAGAATCTACTCTGAGACCACAGGCAATGTGACCGAGAAGGGCATGAATGTCATGCTGACCTTTTGGTGTTCAGGAACTTTGAATACATATTATGTAAACTGTATTTTATTTTTATCAACAGACCAGAAAGTGGGTGAACTATCAATCAGTCATAAATTATACACTCAAGAGTGCCAGTGTACAATTTAGATCTCTTAACAGGGAACCATTCTGTTTACAGTGTGTATACTGTGATCACTGAAGTCTGTGCAGCAATTGCTTTGCAATTTTTATTCTTACGCAGCTTATGACATTAATCTTCCATCCTTCATGTACTTGGCCTCACCATTTGCTGGCCAGTTAGCTACACACGCATGATGATTGATTACAGTGTAAGCCGGGTGATTCCTATAAACTGCATTTCAAGTGGAGTGCACTGCAAACATATCAGCTGCTACAGTAGTCGATCCTGTAGCCACTTCTGGCGTGGGCAATCAAGACATGATTTCAGATAAGCTCACTGTCGTGAAATTTGCGTGATCTGGCAAACCGATTTTGTGTGTGTGTGTGCGTGTGTGTGTGTGTGTATGTGTGTGTGACGTATACAATTGTAATCCTTACTAGAATCTTCCTTCAAAGTTACAATATGTTACTCTACAATTGTACTAAATATTTACTGAGTACCTGGTAAACTTATTTTTGCCATTGTGTGTGTGTGTGTGTATTAGCATGTATTTGTTTATCATGTAAGCACATGTGTGTTTGTTTCTTTTAAGGGGCCCATTTCATAAAACTTGTTGTCAGTGACAACTGCCACACTTCTACATGTATGACAAATTTGCTCTCGGCCAATCAGATGCAAGGATTTCTGTAGCTTTTCACATCTTATCTATGACAACTTGTCACTGATGACAAGTTTTATGAAACAGGCCCCTGAGGGGAGAGAGGAACCATGCCTTCTCTACTGCGCATATAATGCACTTGTTAAATAGGGCACTTGTGGTGGTGATTGCTTTGTCATCCTGTACAGAGGAACCAGATTCTGAACATGACATGACATGATAAACCGGTTAATTGACAATTAATAAACAAGTGACTAATTGTGGTTGTGATACGAACTGTGGGTGACCACGACATGGACTGGAGGTGGGCAGTGGACTGCGATTGCTCTACATGTAAATCTCATATGTGTATTGAAAATGGTTTTTGCTTCATGTCTATTTTATATGATAAAAAAAGACAAGTCTAAAATCTCCTCTCTCTTGTGGTGTAAAGCATGCCACAACCTACACGTGTATGACTTTGACATTTTCCCTCAGATGTCCCATTTATAATTGCTGTGGAATTGCCCATTTACTCCACACTGCTTTCAAGTTGTGACAGGATTTTAGATTTCATGATGGTAAATTAGTCATCCACACACTGTACAAGACACTTTATTTGCTGCAAATTGCATTCATCAGACAACGATGAACTTGCATACACTGCTAAGGACAGTGAATAGGATAGATTGATCCATGTGTCATGTGTTATTCTAGGCACAGTGATGAACTCGGAAAAGTGTAAGCAGTAATGACAGTGCCACAAACTGCCAAGGTATGTCTGCCAGAGAGTTCATTTCAAGGTGACACACTGAAAATAATGGCAGGAAATCAACACAATGAAGTCATGTTGAAAAACACCGCTATGGTGCAGTGCAAACACAAAATTCCCCGTTCATTGTATTGAAATTGGGTTTCAAGACACAGAAAGCCATCGATTTACATGTACAGATGGTATCAATTTTAAAGTTTTATTTCCAACTCTGTACTGACTAGATTCTAGCTTACATGCATTCGCAGTATGTGTAATAGTAAAATGCAGTTGTTTGCTGTTAATACCAGAAGAACATCAATATATTGAATTCCACTATGATCCCGATATGCCCCGTTTTTACAGAGATTTTGGTGGTGTGATATGGGGATACATAGATATTGTCTGACAGCAAAGTAATCCTGTTTAGTGTATTGAACACTGGCTTCATCTAGACAGCATGAGCCCATGAGTTGAAAATGTATGCATTTGTGTGCTCACTGCACATTCAAGAAGATACAGTAAAATGGTTACTTTGTTTCTCTAAGACCAACATGCCAAGATTCATGTAAAGTAAAACAACTCTGTGTGCAGACAACAGCTACACAGGAAAGAAAATCAGTGGTCATGCAGGGACATGAAAGGGAATTTCATCTAAAACTGAAAGTCACTTCGAACTAAGTAGTGATGCCATCAACATTGTAGCAACTCAGTAAAATTTTATTTTGACTGAAGTTTGTACTGCACAGCTTTGAAATGTTTGCATATAATCAAGTCATCTAATGCAATGCACAAGAGTCCTCAGAATATCAATCTTCGGATTTAGTATTTTTTTCTTCTTTTTTTTTTCAATAGTATTATGTATTCTCCCTATTTTGATTTGATGGAAAAAATAAAAGAAAAAGGAAAATGAAGGAGGCAACTTTAAAGAGATTGAGTGTACTGTCTACAACATGTATGGTACTCTGGAAATGTTGCTGGCAGTGAGATTTTCACTTTTTTTTTAAATTGCCAAATTATGATTTTTCATGAAAATGACAGGAGTCAACCTCCCTATATGTAGTCATGAAGGGTACAGTACTGTAGTATACTTTTATTTCAAGAAGGTGCATGAAAAAGACTGAACATTCCACAAACCAAAACAAACAAAAGTCGTGACCAAGCAAAGCAATTTGTGTTCCATCTTATTTGAAAATTCTGTTATTGACAGACATTGATACTGGGATGACTGTTTCTACACTGCACATAATTTTGCTGAAATATTCTCCATTGTGTTTCTATTTATGTACTGTGTACATGTATGTGCTGCATAAGCAAAGTCTGTGTGTCTCATTTACATGTGTGCAGTGTACCTGATACTTAGTATCTTAGCAAGGCAAGCAACTGCAAAATGTGAGATAGAGTAATCTGGATGCTCACAGCTGTACATGTACGTATTTGTACACTGTATGTGGTACCCGGGGATTTCTGCCATTGTTTGAGAGTAAAAGTGACAATGCATTGATTAGAACTGTGTACGTAGCAAGAAGCCATGTATCTCATTGTATGGTACAATGTCGATTGTTGCTCTGTCTCTGTCACCGTCTTACATGTACATTGTACGTACGTCATCTTGATCATTCATGCGAATGAATGCATCTGGAACAGAATCAATGCAGATGTGGCACTGTTTGTGCTTCATTCTTCATGCATACGTGCCTTACTTTGTTTTTGTACAGGAAGACTTTCACAGTGAGGAAGGTCTTTCATAGCCCCTAACCCATCCTTTCTCAGAAGCAGTTTTACTGATTGTAACACATTAAATTCGTATCACTCTTGTCATTGCATTCATTTTGCAGGCTTTTCCTGTGAACAGCAAAGAAAAAGCCAAGGACTAGATGTTCTCTTCTTGGGATGAGATTAAAGCACTTCTTGCACCCTATAACCTTCCAAGTTTTTGTTACATTCTTGGTGCAATCTAAGCATTACCCTCAATGTTTTATCAGATTTCTGCCACAATTTACATGTCCAAAGATGCATGGTCGACTTGCCTCATCTAGATGGAGTGTAATAAACTCCCTTACATACCATGATACACAGTAAAAGTTGTCAGTATGTTTGAGATTCATACATTCAGTTTCTGTCTATCTGAGCCCTGCCTGTGCAGTATGCAATACTATCCTTTGGTGAACATGCAATCTAATATCTGAAACTTGAGATGTGCCTTTTATTTTCTGTTTATGTCTTCAGTGTTTGTTGGCAAGAGCTGCTCAAACATGAAATGGAAAGTCCAAGAATTTGTCTTCTCATCCCCCGACCAAGAACTCTGCCAGAGATGGGTCGAGAGAATCAAGGAGATAATTGAAGGAGGTGAGTGAACTTTTTGTTTCTTTCAGTTCTAACCATTTCCTTTGCTAGATTTTGATTACTTATGTGTAATTGTGTCATGAATACTTGTAGGCTGTGATAGTGTACTGAAAAAAAAACAACAAACAAACATACATACCGTGATACACAGTAAAAGTTGTCAGCAACATATATTTAAAAGATGGGGAAAAGGATCAGTTTTAAAACATGTGATTCCAAAAGCCTTGTTCAGAGTGCACTTGCTACATCCACATTTAAGTGTATGATGAATTTCCCTCAATCATCCAGTGTGCTGTACACAAAGTGCCTCGCAAAAGTAATCAAATTACTCAAGTAACTCAAACACTGAATTATATAATTTCATCAAAGTCACTGTCAAGGAAAAAATCATACATGATGGGCATTACATTTTTATCTTGTAATTTTTTATGAATTCATCAAAACAAGGGCTTTTTTCTCCATCTCTCTCTTTCCACACATAGTCTGAGTTTGCTTTCACACAAGCTTACAAGCAAATTGAATTCACACACACACAAAAAAAAATTGTGACAATGATAGATGAAACATGTACATGTGCATCCAACTGACTGTAGATCGTATATATTAAACTTCTGTCATGTATCTTCCAGAGTCCGTGTAACCCCAAAAACTTTTTGTATGGGAAAAGTGAGCTTTTTCAATGTCCATTCTAGCTGTTTATCTATAGATTTGGATGGTACACAATCTCACCAATCACAAAAACTGCCCAAGTATAACATGGAAGGTTGACTTCACAACTACAATGTTGCCCATGTGAAAAGCTAGTTATGGAATCAAATTATAGGGACCTGTGCCAGCAGCTAGCTCTACAGAGGCACTGGATGGTGAAATCTATTTCAAATTCAGTGCAAAATGTGGGTGTACAAACATTGGGCAGTTTTAGTGTAAACATGAGATCTAACTTGACCCTATCCAAGGCTTCCAAATATTTTCTTGGAGAATGGTAGAAGAGGTCAGTGCCCAAAAACCTATTTGTGAAATGTCATTAGAACTGCACAGTTGTGTGTGTCTACAATATTAGCCTCGCATCAAACCATTTTTTTCTTTACCTCCCTTGTTCTCATGATGTGTGCTATTATGCCATGTGGAGGCATAATGTATTTGTCACTGCTTATCATTTTCCTTGCTTGTATGTGAGCATGTGTGTCTTTTGTTTCCCTCTCCTTGAATTTTATGGGTATTATATAGGCAGCTTGACCTTACCATCAGGTGCTACTTTTGGATTTAGGCATGCTGGTAGTTAATCACTTTTAGTATGTGTAATGACCCAATTTACAGAGTGTCCACAACCATTCATGCCAGTGATGCCATAAACAGATTGTGCTATATATCATGTTTTGCTATATTTGATGAATGGTTGTAATGGAATGAATGAATTAAGGATTAAAAGATTGAGCAATTTTGTAGGTATAGTAAAGACTATGATGCTGAAGTAAATAAACAGCAAGCAGATGGCATAGTTTACACTTAGTTATACTTCTGCAGTCCCTGTCTCTGTTTTAAGAGGAAGACTTGAAGAGTTAAGGTCAGGTTAGTTTGAACACCTGTCCACAATACCTGGGAGTCTCCCTGCCTCTGCTGGGCTGGTGCACATCCTCCTCAAATGAATTGCTGACTGATTCAGAACATTTTAAATAAATACACTGTAGTCTACTGCCACTAATGCAGACAGCGCGAATTTCCTCTGGTTGCCAGCATCGCAAAGGCCTGGCAAAGTGCCAGCGAACAATCCATCCTCGTCGCACCTCATGTGATACAGCTGACACGTTGCATAAATGGACCAGCATCGCACCAATTTCGTTCAGTGGTCCTCGTTAGCCAGTGTCACGCAGCAAGGACTTTTAATTTAGTCGCTGGCGGTAGATGTATCATATTCACCCAGCAAGTTTCATTGCTTTGCTGAGAGTTATGGGCATATTGGTAAAAGAGTGAGGGAAGAAAAAAGGGGGTGGGGAGGGAAACAAACAGGTATTGAAGAAAGAAAGACAGACTGGCAGAGACAGACAGGGAGACATACAGTGCATAATGCACAGACAGACATACATTGTAGGGCATGCCATGTGGAATAAAACTCTTTAAAGTGTTTGTGAAATATCCATACTATACAGAATGAATAAAATGACAGCTTTCATCATGGCCAAAGATTACTTCTTGTACATTGCAATTAGAGTAGAAGTGATTGAAAATTTAGAAGAGGTCAGGACTGAACTTGAATATTGAAATCATATCCCTTGAAAATTATACTATGTAGATTTCTGATGTGATATTGATGAGGGAGCACACTGCTGAGTGATTGTATATGGTCAACTGTAAGAGGTATTTGTGCATGGTGTTTTTTTTTTTCCCTGTAAAATTGTGTGATTTGAGCAAGCTCCTTGATTTGAGCAACACTGTACAAAAACCCCAATACAGCATCAAATGGTTTCACTGTGCCATTACCAATGTTCGTCACACACTTCCTGAAATTCCCCCTTGGCCAGCTTTTTAAGAAATAAATTACAGGGGCTAGACAAAGAGGCCTATTGTATTGGGACAAATGTAATCTGTCAAAAGTATAATTTTGACACATGAGCCTCATACTTCCTTGTATGCCTACAGATCCGGACAGGCCACACAGACTCCAAGTTATAATTAACCCATATGGTGGTAAAGGCAAAGCACCTTCGATATATGAGACCAGGGTGGCGCCCTTATTTGAAATTGCTGGTATCAAGACTAGTGTTACAGGTAAGACTTACATCTTATGTCTGTTGTCTTGTTAAGTCAATCAATATTTTAACATTGATGCATTAATGCCATGTTAAAATACACTTTTGTACTGTCTGTCAGTAGACCATGTTCTTTGTCTGAGTACAAAATTGTTCTTCTCTTTCCTTTCCAGTGAGGGTCTAGATGTCTGCCAAAGTCTACATGACAGATTTAAATGCAAATTTTCTGGGAATAATTTTCCTGGTATGGCATCGCAATTCGCTATGCATTCTTGATATGACTGCTATATAAAATTTTGTGTATGTGTAGCAGTTCACACTACTGCCAACTTTTGCTGCTCAGCCCATTGGTATTTTGTTGAATTGAATGGAATTATTTTTTAGCTTCAATTTGATACCTACAAGCTTGCGTTTTAGTGGACCTCGCAATTCTTTTTTTTTTCTCAACTAAAGCATAACTTTGTACTTTTTTGCCAGTATGCATTCTTTTGTTTATCTGTATCATTTATCTTTTGCAAAGTTGAATGTTTATGTTTATGATGTAATTCCAAATTTATCATGCGTTATGTTTTGTTGAAAAAAAAAGAAGAATGAAAAAAAAATAAAAAAAAAAATAAATAAAAAAAAATACCTGCTGTTATGGTGCCATTTGCAGTTTTCTGTTGAAATCTTGTCAAAATTGAGGTTTTCAAGAGATGGCTTCTACATGTACCTCAGGGCAGTTTCCCCATCTCTGGATTGATGTTCATTATTATTATCATTATTATCATTATTATTATTATTATCATTAATGCTTCAATCATTAACTTAGTAATATAGATATCTAACATTGCGCAGTCATACAAGTCTACATTGTGTACATTGTACATTTGCACAAGCTCAATATTAGCAATCTTGATGACTGATAGTGTACATGTAAAAAAGAACAATAAAACAAAACATGAGCTTGGGTCATATGCCAGAAATGAACGAGCAGTTCCAATTGTCATGCTTTATTCACAGTGACTAAGAATGCTGACCATGCAAGAGCACTAGGCGTGTCCATGAATCTGCATGGTGTTGATGGGTAAGAACCTTTTACCTTTCCTTTTTTTTTTTGTGTGTGTGTGTGTGTGGAACCTCTTTCCAAATGCATTAATCCCTGATCCTGTTCATATTATACTGTTGTTATCGCTGATACATATACCGATGGTAGCCGTAGGAAAACTTTGAAAATGATAAAAAGCATTCATTGCAAAATATGTAGGGTTAAAGCTTCCCTAACAAGAATCAAGAGTATGACATACATTATGTATCATTTACAACTTGTCGCTTATACCAATTATCGCTTATATTATTTTGGCTTTTCATGCATTTAAGCTTCATGATAATAAATGTTTGCATATTTATACCCCCGCCAAACGAAGTTTGTAGGGGGTATATAGGAATCAGCGGACGGTCGGGCGGTCGGTCCGTTGCAAATCTTGCGTCGCGAACTACTTCCTCAGTTTTCAACCGATTCCCATAAAACTTGGCACAGATGTGTGCCTTGGGTTGTAGATGTGCAAGACGTATTTTTTGACAGTACTCAAAAGTACGTTGCCATGGTAACGGCATATTATGGGCAAAAATGGGTACAAATTTTGCGTCGCGAACTCCTCCCACAGTTTTTGATCAATTTTTATGAAATTAGGTACAGATGTTCATCTGAATATGTTAATGTGCAAGACACATATTTCCGCAGTGGCAAAAAGTGCGTTGCCATGGTAACGGCATGTTATTGGTAAAATATAGGGCAAAATGCTTCATGGCAAAACTGCTTCATCAGTGTTCTTCCAATTCTCATGGAATTCATATTGAATGTTTGTCTTAGGATATAGGTCAGCATGACACATTTCTTGACAGTGACAAAAAGTATGTTGTCATGGTAACAGCTCACATATTATGAGCCAAAATGATGGAAAATTTTGTGTTGCAAACTACTTCCTCAGTTTTTGCCCAATTTCCATGAAACTTGGTACAGATGTGTGCCTTTGGTTGTAGATGTGCAAGACGCATTTTTCGACAGTACCCGAAAGTACGTTGCCATGGTAACGGCATATTAATGGCAGAAGATCAAGGAAAGATCTTGCGGATTTAACTACTTCCTCAGTTTTTTGACCAAAGCTTATGAAATGTTGTTTGGCGGGGGTATAACCAGTCGCTGTAGCGACATTTCTAGTTTGGTAGTGAATCCAGTATCTTGTATTAGCTTCGCGTTTAGTCAAAATTTGTTATCACACTGGAGTAGTTTGATAGTTAATCATTAAAATGAATATGGACATCAAGCTACTGGTTTCATTCTCAAGATGATAGCGCAAGTGTCGAAACTGTCTCTTTCACTCTGATCGTTTGTCTCAAAAGTCAAAAGACTTGGTTTTGTAGTTCGAAATATCTGACAGTGGGCTGTTTATAAATATCTAGTATTATGATCAGTGATCAAAGATCAACAAACTTTCCAGGTCAAATCTTGTCAGAACAGGTGGATGACCTGCTGTGCGATTAGTCAGATATTAACCCACATATACTCTGTCAAGTTTTGTTTTGGGTTTTTTTTTGTTTTTTTTTTAATAGATAAAAAGGTAAAGAAGTAATCTACTGTATGAAGTACCCCAGAGAGCCTTGTTTTGTCTCTAATTGCAGGTGGACATTGATATTACTTGTTTCAATAGGCAATGAAATACAGGACCTTATTGCATCAAACTGTGGTAACTTTACAATTAATGGTGAATTTGTAGTCAGTGGTAACCACTAAGTATGTCTTGGCTATGAAATTGTGTTGCTATGATACATAGTTACCATTGATTGCAGAGATACCATCAGTTGTAAAGTTACAGTATTATTATGCAAAGGGGGCCCAGATGAGTAAAACTGATTTGTTGTTGTTGTTGTTGTAAATAAAGTATTGATGCACCTCACATTATGGGAGGATGAACTTTGACATGCACCCAGTCCCAGCATCCTTTGCCCTTCATGCGCTTTGTTGTTCATTTTGTCTGCAGTGTCGTGTGTGTCGGGGGCGACGGCACGTTCGCCGAATTTGTCAATGGCATGCTGGTGAGGACCCAGAATGAGAATGGAATCGACCCTGATGACCCAGCCTCTGTGCCAGTACCCCCAAGTGTGAGGTTCGGAGTCATACCAGCAGGTATGTCTTTTGAAGCCCTGGTATAGTCTGCTAGACTTGCTTCCAGGCTTTTTGTACTGAAGTCGACAATGTGTCGTTAGGTACAGAATGCCAAATCAAACAAAATAAGACATTGCCACTTAAAAAAAAGAAAAAAACTCTCTAAAATGAAATAATTTGAATTATGATGGTAATGTCTTTTTTTTTTTTTTTTAGAAGTTGTATCAATGTAGGAACATGCCTATTGATCCAAAGCAGATATGCTCACAAAAGATTTGTGTTGATGTTTCTTGAACTAAGACCAGCAGACTTGTTTTTCAAACAGAAGTATTGTTACCCATTTCTTTTCTTCTTTTTTTTCTGGGGGGGGGGGAGTTCTGATGATATTTCAAGAACAAATCAAAGGAGTGATAAGGGCATTCATGTTACATTGTGCATTATCGCATGTACAATGTACATTATTGATATCTTTTTT
This sequence comes from Diadema setosum, assembly GCA_033980235.1. Classification (NCBI taxonomy): domain Eukaryota; kingdom Metazoa; phylum Echinodermata; class Echinoidea; order Diadematoida; family Diadematidae; genus Diadema; species Diadema setosum. The sequence continues at coordinate 16,538,352 of CM067060.1, read as the reverse complement.
ACTTTGTGCTATGAGGTATGCAGTCTGTTGCAGGTGTTATCTGGTTTTGAAGTGTTCGGCATATTTTAAAAGAATGACTCTAATCAGGTCACAAATTTCCACAATAGTTATTAATGTATAATGTATAAGCTGATAATTGTAATATATATGGATGTATATAATGGATGCTATGTTACCTGACCGTTATGACTAGTTCTCGTGAGGGAATATATTTTCATTATATCTTGATTGATACAAGATTGTTGGCTGTTCGCAACAAGGAATAGGAGCATCTATCAAATAGATTGCTTCCAATCAATTATGCTTTCATTTTTTTAATAATTCACTTAGTAACAGAGATAGTGATCATATGTTGTTAAAGACCCTTTAAGAAGTAGATAGCAAATATGAAATGTTGATAAGAGTGCATAGTCCTCTTTAATAACAGCAGCTGAAACTTTTGTGTCAACGGACTTTGAAATGTTCCTCTGTATTGTCTGAAAAACACTGTCAAGTCATGGAGCGCATGCTAAACAGTGTATGGTAGTTTTGTTTTCATTCTGATAGCTGTAGGTCGATAGTGCTATGTCAATGTTATTGTGGTACTGATAGCCACGTTGGAATCGCGTGCCCATTTTGGAGTTTGCCCTCTTGGATGGCAGCACAGTTGAAACAGAGTTGTGTTTATCAGGTGCTCGTGTGCCAATCTTACCTTGTGTCAACAAACTTTCATGTGAGAGTAACAGCTTTGCCCACTATTTATTCCCCTTTGCATTGTTTAGGTTCCACTGATGTGATCGCTTACGACACCACTGGTATCAATGATCCCGTTACTTCAGCACTACAGATTATCTTAGGTATGGTGACAGAGTAGATCTTGTTTGCAGTGTTTCGAGGAGATGTTGTTCCTTCTTCTTCTTTATCCTCTTCAAAACAGTGACTATTGAGAAGATAATGAAATCAAAGAAATAGAATGCATGAGGAAAAGGGACACAATCAAGTGTTGCTGAAGATTATTGAAGTTAGAAAAATTAACCATTGCATAGAAAAGAAAGAATCACACTAGTTCTTGTGATAATTCCGCTGCATTGTACAATATTAGTGCTGTCTTTGAATTATCATTTCCTTATCTATTCTTACTAAAGAGCACACTTGATAACATGGCAGTCAAATAAGTAACAGTAAGCTATTTTATAATAAGAGTGGATGGGAACCAACAAAGTCATATATTCATCTCTTGTTTGTTAGAGTGTATCGGTTCTCAAGTTTGATCTGTAATTTTTGTGATTCTTTTTTACCATTCCATGCAAATTTTGAAATATGAATGTCTAAATTGGACAGATGCCCTTAATCTTTCCAGTATTTTTATCTTATACTAAAGATTTGTTGTTTTGAGCCAACTCAATTATTTGATAGAGCGTAACTGTTATCATGCTTTGTTCACCAATTGAAAAATGCATGCTGGAGCACTTTTTTTTTCACCAACTGGCTCAGATGTCTGGAAACTAATTGTCTATCAATAGAGATTACTTAATCCCCCTAATCTCCCTTTTTTTTTTTGGTCACCATGTCCTCCCTGTTGGACCAAAGCACATTTCTACACCTGAGTTGGCTCAATAATGCTACAACTAGGTTTAGGTTGGAAAGATTACTGAATGCTGGAGTAAAAAACTTGGCAAGTTAGCCCATTAAAAACGGGCTGATTTTGCTACAACATACATTTTCCATAGACATCTGCCTGAATATACTCGGGACTCATCTCCAGCGGGTTAAGCCAAGTGTGTTTGTACATAAAGTGCTTAAAAGATGGTTCAGGACTTTTCATGTATATTTTAAGTCAGCAAAATGAAGTTAACCTAAAGTGAAAGTATCAAACAAGGTGTATATTTGATGTTTGGATGCCTGTCCAGGTTTCTCCCTTGGTCTGGACGTGTGTTCGGTTCATCACAATAACTCCCTGCTCAGGTACACCTTCTCCTTCCTTGGATACGGTTTCCTTGGAGACGTCCTGAAGGAGAGTGAGAACTACCGCTGGATGGGGCCGGCTCGATATGAATTTGCAGGTATGTAGGACATCCGCATTGGATTAGATGTTTTCATTAGCATTAGAGATAATGATGAGGAAATGCATGTTACATGTGATTAGAAAGAAATATGTCTTACATGCGATTTTACATTTGATGTTATTCCCATATGTGTACTTTTGGGGTCTCATCAAAAGTTTATGCACATGGAACAAAACAAGCAAACAAACAAATAAACAAAATGACTTTTATTAGCACAAATACAAATATGTTGTGTGTGCAAATGTGAATCTCATGAAATGTTGTGATGTTATGGTTATGATGATTGCATGACTCTATCTTTGTATGCATTATACACAGTCAGCAAAACATGCAACTTTTTCATTGTATAGAATTTGTGTTTTAGTGTGTAGTTGCAGAGCCTGTTGATCTAGGTTAGGTATGTGACCAGTTATTGGTTGTGATTGTGGATTACATGTAAAACAGCTTGCCATCTGTATATTGATTGATAAAAAGAGAAAGACAATAAAGAAAAACATTGCACCAGAAAGGAATATTTCAGGTGAGTTCAGCTTAAGTTGTATCTATGTGTCTGCTGGGGATAACCTTTGACCCCATGTCCTACTCTCCCCCCTCCTAGGTGTAAAGGAGTATCTGAAACATCAGGTATACCGGGGTGAGGTGGCTTTCCTGCCCAGTAAAGATGAAGACAATTCACCGTGGGACAAGGAAGGCTGTAGGATAGGGTAAGAACACTAAATCCCTCGCCATCACAGTACAATGACCTTCACCAATTGTCAGGTGATCCCCATTTAAGGCCAGGTCAACCATTAATCTCTCATAATCCACACAGCATGAAAGAATTGCATGTGGTATGAAGATAACTTGTAGGAAACGGGGGAAAACATTTTGATGCCTCAATGTTTCAACACTACTAGCTTTGAGTTTTGGCAATAATTGGATGAAAATCACTGTAGCAGTGTTGAGTTTGACATGTATAGTTTATGACAGAAATCCAAACTATGATACACTTCATTTGTTTCCATCATTTAGGGGGTTTGAGAATGAAGAGTCAGTGTTAATGTGGAAGTTTTTAGAAACTAAACATCTATGGTGGTTATGACACACGAAAATTATTATTAATTTTTTTTTAATGCTACAGACATGCTTTAGTTATTTTTTTGTGTCCCTAGCCACTTTTATTATAAGCCATAACATAAGTAATGGACAAATGTGGATAATTTGAGGTTAATTTATCTTATATCATTAGCATATTGTCGCTGGGCGACAAGACCTCGTATCTCAAAAATGTCAAATGTTCAGGAGAGCCAAAAAACATGGCGGCCAAAGCACTGTACTGAATGGGATAGCCGTTCCTTTGACATGATGTGGTGGCTTCATTTTTAGGGTAAGACAGCTGGGATTTAGACAGGACATCGCTTAACCGATTATTTGACCACTAATGCAAAAAAGTCATTGTCACCAAAATTTGAGATACAAGGTCTTGTCACCCCAGCGACGATATATCATTTTGATTAGATGCTGCTGTGGTTAGATAAGCACCCCCTCCTGCTATCTGTGAAAGACAAAACTAAATCATCTCAACTACCAGGAACTACAGTTAGTTCAACCATGGTTCAACATATAGACACATCTTGACACGCTGTCATGTGCATGAATTAAGCTAATAAGGCCCTCTGTTATGTTTGGATCACATGCTTTGGAGACTTGCTGCTTCAACAAACATACTTTCTCTTACCACCAGATGTGGTGTGTGCTCAAAACGAAGGTCACAGAAGCATCGCGAATCATATCACACATCCAGGAAAAATGGTAAGTTTTGTGGTTTGAATAGTGGCGAGCTGCCAAGTCTACCTTAATTACGCAGGAGACTTTCTGAAAACTTCTAATATTTCTTCATGACTGGATGAGAAGAATGTCGATATCTCCCTGATTTGAAATCATTTTGGCCCATTGAGTTGCATGTAATATACAAGTTTCTCCCCGATTGCTCTTTGGAATCTATTTGACTCTGAAAGGCAAGTGTTGGCAGCCCTGCTGATGATGCCTATTGTTTGCAAGAATCGTGACCTGATATTCAACATGCATTACTGTAGCAAAGACTGTTCTTTTTTTTTTACATGATGGTATAAAATGTATTCCTTGTAGATTTGACTAATATCTCTAGCATAATTCTGAAATATACGAGTGTTTGCAAGTTTGTACATTTGCTTGGATGAGAATGTACTCGTTCATCTTTATTTGAAGGACTGCGTACAGTGAAACAAATTTTGCACTATCATTACATTTATATCCTTGTAATTACATGAAAAATAAAATGCAGTATTATATGTACTGTAAAATGCGCATGTCATGTGGCTGAAAAGTAATGTTGTAAGTAGGATAATGTCTCTTTGTATGTGAAAGGTCTTGCTAGAGTTAAAGTAAGATCCTGCATTTGGTATTGCAATTGTTATAGATCATTATATCCATTGTGAAATAATTTTGTATCTTCCTCCTCTCCCCATGAAAGACTTTGATGACATCGACACTACCTCCAAGTGGCGCTACGTCACCGGTCAGTTCACGGCAATCAACGCTGCCCTCGTCAGCGGCCGATGTTCCAGGACGGTCACCGGCATGTCTCCAGCCGCTCACCTCGGCAATGGCTGCATCGACCTCGTTCTGGTCAGGCAGTGCTCCCGCTTCGACTATCTCCGACACATGCTCCGCCTCGCCTCGTCAGGAAACCATGTAAGTCTGAAACTCAGTCAATCTTGTCTGTGCCCCAATCACAAAATCATTATTGATGTATGATTATGTTCATTATGGCATGATTATGTAGCTTTTGCTGCCCTTGAAAATTTATGAACCCATGTCAAATTTACATTTTATGTCTTTGCATTATGAACCAACATACAATTAATTTATATGGATGTTGGCATCATTTTCCAAGCAGTACTTTGTGGTGGATTTTCCCCAATGTGTATTATTCACTACCCCTACTGAAGACATTAAAGAGCAAGTGAAAGTGAAATTTTTGTGCCATGTGACTTTGGCTAATGTTTGACAACAAGCCATGTTATTTGTCCATGCATGTTTAGATTCACATGATGAGGTATGCAATTTTTGATTGTGTTTCCTTGATTCTTTTTGAGTAATAGAAAGATGAGAAGAGGAATGCCCTATTACAAACTGAAATAGTTTTTTTGTCATTTGTCAGGAAATTTCCCAGGTCTTTTGGCTATTAGGTAATAGATATCCTATGATCCATGTTGAAATGCTTGTCAATAAGGAATCACAAGTTTGACATGGGTGAATAGGATGCTCTTTTGAAAACACCTTCGGGGAAAAAACAAAAACAAAACAACTCTTGTACTGTTTCTCTGAATGTGTTATTATTCTCCAATTCACCAACTATGATGCTATTTTTAAGATGTATCAAAACTTGTAGTAGTAGAAGGCTTCATGGTGTACCACGTATTCTTTCTTGGGTATGTATTTGGTCCTGAAAAGGGTCTACCCACTCGCAATGTATCAAAACTGCTGTAGGAGAAAGTTGTAGCATAAACTGCCTTTTGTCAGTCAGAAGGTGAAGAATTTGACTTTCAAATGCATCTAGCTCTTCAAATTTTAGCCTTAGGTTTTAAAAAGACACTTTGTAGAGTTTGAGTATTGTCGGAACATAAAGGCACCCACATTTAACCAGACAGAGAGGATGACAAGGAAGTGAATTGACTTCTGCACTTCCAAAAACAAGCAAATGGCCCCAACTCTCAAATTCCCAATATGACAAAGAGCTGACCTTGTTCGGAAGTAATTTGGGTCACCACGGAAGTCTGTCTGGCAACATTGGTGCCTGTCATGTGATAATCAGGCATTTTAACAAGTGCCCTCCCCCCCCCCCCCCCCCACCACCCTTGTGTATGCAAACTGTCACTATAAGTTTTCATGTTCATCCTCTAGTTCAACTTTGACTTCGTGGAGGTCCACCGGGTGAAGGCCTTCAAGTTTCGCTCACTCAACAACGACCTGGAGATGGCCGTGCCAGCCGAGTCAGAGTTGAATGACCAGAAGAAGAGCCTCGAGGAAAGCCCGAGGAAGAGCCGGTCGTTTCGGGTGAGGAGTGTCGGCAGCGTGGGCAGCACCAGCTCCTGGAACATTGACGGCGAAGTTGGGGAACCCCCGGACATCGATGTTAGGTATGCCATCAATGTGTGAATGTGAGAGCCGTGTGTTGATGGCAACATAGTTTTAGGAATAGTGAATGAACATGAAACTGGTAATATCTGCACAGGTAATGATGATAATAGTGATGACAGGAATATACTGACATACAGATCATCCTGGTATGTCAAATGTTAGGCAGGGAGCAAGTTTGGGGTTCAATGGCAAGGATTTTGACAGTAAGAGCTTGATATTCTATGGTGTTTCTGCATACTGTGACATTATCTCTCGGACTGTGACAAAAAAATAGCATCAGCAGTTTAGAGAAATATATTAATTCTCCTTTTGCTTTTGAAAGTAAACACTGATTGAATCCTTAAACAAGTGTGGAAACATAATGCCTGTGGTGACACTTTGTGGCAGAGGCATAATTTAAAAATTGCAACTTGATGAACATCATCATATGGCAGGTTTTCTTCTTGTGGTGAGGAGCAGACAAATGCATTTATCAATCAATTCATGTTGCCAATTTGAAGTGCTAGAGAAAAGGAAGGTCTTCATCCTCTGTAGTCACTAATTCTTTCTTAATATGCTTGACAGTAGATGCATTGGTGAAACAAGGAAGTAGATAGACAGATAGAGAGGAAAAAAAAAGACTAGAGCAAGGCTAGGCCCTAGAATGAGGAATAGCTGGACTGTGAGAAATAAGAGATGGACTTGGCAAGGAAAAGGGAAAAGAGAGACAATAATGTCACAAGGAACAAATGCTGTGCTTGGTTGGCAGAGTGACCAGGGCATAAGAAGCAGACAAAGGCTTTAAGCGGTCAGTTGATTACAACAAGAGACTTACACACGGTCAGTTGGTCACAGACACAAAAGGAACAAGGACACCGTTTGATGAACATTCATTCAGCCCCTACACGTTTCAGACAAGTGCCTGACATTATGCCCCATCTATCACTAATGCTGATTTGAAAATGGTTGCTACACCAGCACTACTACGGTATGTCTGTGTTGAGCCTTGTAGAGGAGAGCTGTTTGAAGGTTTACTATATTTGCTAAGTTTGATACTTTATGCCTGTGTGTTTATATTGAGAAATATGCCGAGTAGTTACCAGGCAGTCCACCTACATGTAGTTGTAGCCATTATGCATATATGCAAAGCACCCTGTAACCACACATTGGTGTTCAAAAGTTTAAAAGTGATGATTTATGATATGACTCGAACATGCTTTATATTCATTATCTTGTTTTTCTAGGGTCCATTGTCAGCTGATCCGAGTGTTTGCCCGTGGCCCGGAGCCATCTGAGGCAAAGGAGACGTCCGTGCCGTGCTGCTTCTGTCGCATTCCCAAGGCTGACCCTTTGGATGTCTACATGCCTCATCACGACAATGAAGCCATTGTCGATGACGACTGAGTGTCCAGCGCCATGTCTCGTGTGATGGCGCCTTACGGTGAAAGGGATAGCAGTGCAATATTTACTGTGATGCAGGAAGGTATCATGTGGGTCTCTCTTGTTGCCATGGTTACCATGAAGACGTCTTCGTCATTGATATTCATCAGTGTTTTGGCATCATTGATGTCTTTACTCAAGCAAAAAGAAAAAAAAAATGTCAAATGCAGGAAAGCATTCTGACATGTCTGTAGATTTCTTGCTTCATGAACTGTAAAACTTTCATTAATATTTGCTTCACATCTTTTTTTTTTTCCGAACTCAGAAATTGAGTGTCGTTTGTTGTTTTTATGCTGTGTGTTAATGTTTCTATGCATGGTGATATCAAGTGAGGGTATTTTAGGGGCATCATCATTCTTGCCTGATATATGCACACATAAGCCATGAGAAGTCTTGTTACTACAGACACAATTACTCTGTTATATATTGGAGTAATTTTCTGTAGGATTGTGATCCTGTATTGTGCAAGGATGCTGAAGGTTCCTGTCTGTATGATGAGAAATTGGACCACGTAGGAGATATCCAAACAAACGTAGGAGTGGCAGAAATCACATACTTGATACCTCATCTGCGACAGTTCTCTTTTTACTGACATTCATACCTCTTTGCTTGGTTGATAAGTCACATATTACACCAGCCTATTTTTTTTTTTATTTTTTTTTTTATTTTTGTCAGTTTTAGTCTGGTCATCTTCAGGCCATTTGTATGTATTTATATGTATAGTTATATATACATCCACCCCACAGTATTTTTGCACACTTGGAGCGATTTTATCATCCGACGAGGTGTACAGTTTCTTCCAACCATGTACAAACTTCACCATGCCCATCCACACAATGTTTTCATCTTCTCACAAAGATTTCCATGAAATGCTCTGTGTATTGACCATTCACAAATTGCTGCAGATATATACGGCTGGTGTGTCTATCTACACATTATATGGACAACTTAATGATTCTGTGGTCATCATGTTTGACACCATGCGTGTCATGCACACCTGAATCTTGCCACATCCATAACTACTTTGACACAGATTTAGGCAAAGAAGATGTGCTTTTTGACCAGTCATCAACATAACGCTTAACTTTTTTCCTTTGTCTTCTGTATTAGAATTCATTCAATAAAGGAAACATATGGTGAATTTGTTTGGAAATTGTTGCTGAGAAAATGACGATGATATTTGCCCTCAGCTTTCGATTAATGAAATTATGTGTAGGGATGTAATATTGCAGATATTAAAGATGACTTTCTTGGAAGTAATACTCTTTCTAGGTAAAGGACGGAAACTTCACATTTTTCTGTTTTATTTGTTATTTTATTTGAATAGTAACAATTAGGCCTATAGGACAGAGACAATTTGAGGCCATATGAAATTTTCAAGATTATTGGGTTATATCATCTTACATACTTATGTACAGCTGTACAGCTGTAGACCCTTGCTGCTAGACTCGATGTGTTAGACTGCATCATAAGAGAACAAGTGAAACCAGAAGCTACTGGATGATGTTCGTTGGCAGCACACCTTGATGTTGGGTCATTTTATATCCTCTATGCGGGAAAACCTTTGCAGAGTAAGTAACAAGAGTATCGCAGGTCTTGTACATTGGACAATGCATGTCACAAAAGAATGGCTGGCACCCTTCAAACTATACACAATGAAAGTGACACAAAATGCACCTTACCCAAAATAAAACTGAAATATTTCCAGAATTTACATTTAACATTAATTGCATTATTAACACCAATGTACTGGGCATGAGTATTAGATTAGAAATATAACCCTGCTCAAATGGTGATGTGTCTGGTTAACACTGATTAAAATTGCTTGATATCTGAAACCTAGGCTGAATTTTAAATGCTGCTGTCATATAGGACTGATATAGATGACATGAAATGTGGATTGAAATTTGATTTTTATGAGAGTGCTTCTTTTTTTTCAGATTCAGTGTTTACAATTACATAACATGGCATTTGATGTACTTAAAACCTTGGAATTGTACTTAGAACGCCAATTGCTATGCCAAGATTAAACACACTATGACTGTCAAACTGCAGAATTGTTGGTATAAATGTGCAAGAACAATATCAATATAAGCCATGAATAACACAATGCAAGAAATAATCAGGTCAGATGAATTTCATAAACTCTGCTGGGTGTTTTTATCTCTTTGTTGCTGTCATTGTTATTGTTTTTGTTGTTTTCTTTTGTTTATAGGTACAATCACTAATGGTTAACTTTTACTGTAGCATTTTAATTAATGTCAGTCAGGTTGTTGTTTGGTGGAAAATTGTTATATAATCATACAATCAAATTTGTGTAGTGTATCATGGAACTCGTGAGAGTTTGAGCATGTGTTTAGCTAGTACTGTTATTATGAAGGCACCAAAGTCTTTTTGTTTTCACCTTTGATCACTGTATTATGCTCTCGGCAATCATTGTTCAGGCAATTTTTTTTGCAGACCAAACACCTGTTTTAAGTATGTCAGCTTGCATGGTGTAGGATTGGAAATCACAGCTTTGTGCATTTAAGTGTAGGCATGAATCTTGATTATTATTCATAAATGATATGTGTAGTGACCTATTATTTGTCATGTTTTAAATGAAAGTTCTGTTTTTGTGATTCTGTAGTAGTCAGTACATATTACACTCATTCCAGTTTACGTTTACATTCCACATAGATGATGATTTAAGGATGATAAGTTGATGCAATTTGTTAATTGTTGTTTTTGATTCATCCCGTGTAAGTGCACAATGTAATGTATGGTAAGACTGTGGAGTACTCAATGACAGTGTCTTCATTGTAAAGCTTGGGCATTATGACTTGGTGTTTGTGTGTGAATCTTGTGGGTCAAATTGAAATGAACTTGTGCTGAAGGTCGTGGCTGGCAGATGCACAGGGGCCCATCGCTTGATTCAAGTCACTTTCGTGACACTGATCTTGCACGATCATGTCATGTCATTGGTATAATCGTTAGGAATCATGGTCCTAGGTTAGGTTGCGCTGTAGAATGCATGCTGAATGGGGTGAATTACAGATACCCCAGTGCTCGTGATCATTGCATACCCTACTTTTATGTTGTCAAGGAAAGATTAAAGAGCATGTGCAGGTCCTTTTCAGTTCATTTATTTCAGAATGATTCATACCAAAGACGCTTAACTAATAAGACACGAAAGTGCGCGCTTATCCTGTACAAAACAAATGGACAGCGCGCGGACCTCAAGCGTATTAAGCACATCACCTGAGATGCGCTGCCTTGACGCTTGATAAACAGCAGCAGTGGTTTCAGGGACAGCGCGTCTCAGGTGATGTGTGTCTTTGCCTGAGACGCGCTGTCTTTGAAGATGTTGTTGTTTATCAAGCGTCTTTGATTGTGAGATCATGTTGTTGCCAAATTTTTACCTCCACGAAAAAATCCTTATTACTCTAAAATCTCGTTCTTCAAAGTAATCCCTTAATCGAAAAAAAGCTACGACCATAATTTTTTAATCTTTTTAAGATAATAAAAATACCACTACCTTTCGAAATGAGTGATGTTCCTAGGTGTACTGAGTTTGTACCTAGCTCTCTTTTGTATCGTCATGTAGGGAAGCCATTTTGTGTCCATTCTTATCGCGCGCCTTCATATCTTATTATATCTACTATCTTTGATTCATACTATGAATATGTAGTAGCCGTAGAATCAGTTATCTTTCAAAAAAAAGAAAGAAATGAAATTATCCCTTAAATTCTAAACCTGGCTGAAAAACAAAAAAACTATTAAAAAATCCCACAAATGTTCGTTTGACATACTGTTTCAAACTCACAGAAAGAAAAAAATTTGCCAAACTCTTTTGAAAAAAAAAAAGCAATCATGCCAATACCATTTCCAATCACTATGCCAAATTCTGTCCCACACAACAGAAGAAATGATAGAAACAAAAATCAGAGACAACCAAATTCTTGTACTGTAGTAGTTTTCAAAATTTACTTTGATCTCTCAAATGATAATCTCGGCGGTTGGTATTTAACCTTTCTACCCCTTAAAGGGAAGGTAAACCCAAAGAGCAATGTGGATTGAGTGAAAGCAGCAACATTAGTAGAACACATCAGTGAAAGTTTGAGAAAAATCGGACAATCGATGCAAAAGTTATGAATTTTTAAAGTTTTGGTGTTGGAACCGCTGGATGAGGAGACTACTAGAGGATATGACGTATGAGTGGACAACAATACAAAGAAAATATAAAGGATATTCAACAAAAATTCACTTTTCTAGAATTATGAAAGAGCAGTGGACCAACCGCTTTCAGAAAGCAGGGGGAATAATTGCTACCCTTAATTTATGTCAATATCAACTTGATGGAATTTGTAATTTTCATGAAAAATGGATTTTTGTAGTATTTTCTTTATATTTTCTTGATATTGTAGTCCACTGATACGTCATAACCTCTAGTAGTCTCCTCATCCAGCGGTTCCAACACCAAAACTTTAAAAATTCATAACTTTTGCATCGATTGTCCGATTTTCTTCAAACTTTCACTGATGTGTTCTACTAATGTTGCTGCTTTCACTCAATCCACATTGTTCTTGGGGTTTATCTTCCCTTTAATAGATAATGACAAATATTGATTTTTCTTAAATTCCTGGCTTAGAAACGGGAGATTGGTTATACTGTATTTATCTTGACATACCTGTAGGAGATATTTGCTTGCTCAGTTGGCTGAGAAACTTCCCAAGTAAATAAACTATTTCAGATGGCTGCCTGCTGTATGAATACCAAATGACGAATGCTGAATTGTGTGTGATGGCAAAACGCAGGCGAATGAGTACTGCAATAGCTTGCGAGTGTGATCAGTTTCTGATGGTATGTCGATTGTCTTGTCTTGTTAGCTCATTCATCGCTTTTATATACGAAAAAAAATGTGCAATACATCCTGAATGATGACACTCTGTATGTAATCTTGAGGCAGATGTGTTTGATATGAATGTCTGGGTATGTTGGGGAAATGGATACATTGATCTACTTCAAGAAGCCCGAGAGCTGCATAGGTATTGTGAAAGGTTTCCTATATGAGGTGGTGTTACATTGTGGTAAAGATTCAATTGATATTGGGACGAGGAAAATTATTGATATCATTGTTTATGTGACTGGGGATCATGCACTTTGTGTGGAGTATTTTTGTGTGATACAGAGTCTGGAAAAAAAAATCAATGTGAATATTTTCTATTCCACCAAAGGAATATAAAAAAAGAAAATAAGTTATCATAATTTATGTATTCTGAATTATTGGAACATTGTTGTGCAAATGACAGAATTGAATGGCATTGTGTATCTAGTTATCATTGAAAAAAAAAATGGTGAAAAAGAGATTACAAAAGATTTATGCGTTGCAGTTGTTACATTGTTATTACATTTTTCCACTCTTCAAACCAAATCCTGTAAGTCCACAGAATCTGCAATTTTGCGAGATTTCAGTCATCCGTAGCCGTGTCTTTAAGTTGTCGCAATCTCGTGTAAGTTGTAAAGTGAGAGGCGATATCTAAATATCTCAAAGTGGCAGTCCTTAAAGCAAATATCTCACCCTGTTTGAAAGAGTATCAGTATTTGGAGCTTGTGCTGCTTTAACAGTTTCATGTGCCTTAAAAAAGGTACTACATGGTTGTTTGTATGCTGCAAAATGCGAGCAAGTGCCAGCACCAAGTGTTAATCAAAAACTTGAATTATCTGCCTCCATGCATTTTGAGTTGAATGGATACAGACCCAAGGCTAAAGGGCATGCCTAAGAATTCACCATCATAAGACTCGTTGATTGTGTAAGAATTTTGCTCGTTGTACAAGGACACAAATTGGAGGAGGTATCTTGCTACAATATTTATATTTATGAATTTTGTGTCGTCCTCAAAATGAACCTTCCACTGATGTTCACCTTCCACAGATTAACAAATCTTCTTCTTTGTGAAACATTAACCCAATATGCATCACTCTTAAAGGGGTTGCGTTTGATGATCGTGTGAATCTACAGATCTACATCTCTGGTTGACTTCAAACCATAGCAAGAAACATATTCCGTGTTGTGATCTCAAATGTTCGCCAGGTAGCCTAGGTACGAAATAATTGTTGTAAAAACCACACCGGTTGGATGCTGGCAAGTAGAACATTTCAAAATTAGATCATTTTGTAGCGTGGGGTTGCCTATCCTTAAGGTAGTTCAATTGTTTGAAAGGATGCCGTTTCGTTGATATTTCAGCAGATCAGCAAAACATTCCTCCCCTTCTAATCCAAAATAATTGTTTGATCCAAAAGTAGATACGCCTCTTAAAATTTTTCACTTGTAATCGATGCAAATATTTGCGTTTGTCACTGAAATGTTGGGTCTCTTTTACAAGACATTTAGTTACATGTATGCGGCTTGTGGTTAAAATACCTTTGGTAATGGATATGGTCAAGGTCAACTCATTGTGCTAGACACATGCATTTTAATATATACAGTGTATATGTAGATATATAACAGTTGTGAATGCACGACTTGCCGAATGTTTTGTCATATTCGACACTTTTTGTGACAAAAAATAAAGTCTTTGTGAATTATTCTGCACACAACAACTAGCGTGTAAACTTGATTTTTTGTCAGTGTATGTGTATCAAGTATATTGGCTAAGTATCATGATCAAAGTGATATCAAACAATTTAGTGTCACTGGGGATATGATATTTTGCTGAAGGTAACCAGGTATATTGCATAGTTATTTCTGCTTGACTTTTTATTGTTGTGTGATTTGACTAATTTAAATTGATAACCATCAAAAATAGTATTTCAATTCAGTTTAGTAAGTGACGAATTAGGCATCATGTTGTGTATAGGTGCATTCACAACAATTAAGGATATGTGTGAAAATTTCAGAATTTCCCCATTTCGGTAGTGTGAACAGGGAGGTGGGACCACCTCCCTGGTGTGAAGCACTATTTGCTTCAGGTACTAAATATGCAGAACAGGCAAGTGCATTCTATACCCATAAGGTACCCCTTGGGTCTTAAGAGGGTGCTTCTTTCATTTGTCTTATATACTCTGAACAAACAGGCATATGCCCTGTGTGAAATGTATCCCCGCTTGCCAGGTTTACAAGAAAAAAATGCATGCATGCATACGTGCACACACACAAACACGCACACACATCCACAAACACACACACACACACACACACACACACGTCTGACACGGAGATGCCCAGACGGATAACTCTGAATGTCCATTCCATCACTGTGGGGTGGACGTACATTCAAAGATTGTCACGCATAAAAAAAATTTTCTAGCATTTCACTCTCATTGTCACATAAACACAAAAACTCTAAAATAAATCTCCATTTCTACAAATCTGCCACCAGTATTTATTTTCATATGAAGCGAGAAATGCATCATGCAGAGATAGAATATATATTTCTTTTTTTATCTAGTACAATATATTTGTGTCATTATGACTAAGTCTACCCAAATAACAGCATTTGAGCTATGAAAGAGTGAATGTTTTGTTCTATGTTCATCAATACATGTATGTCTGTATGTATGCATGCATGTATGTCTGTATAAACGTAGATGTACAAGTATACACTTAAATACATACACACATACATGTATATAGTATACATTCAAATACACAAACCAAAATTCATATATGCTGCACATAGTGTAGTGAGTCTATTTCAATCTTTCATAATTTCTGTTTATATTTGTAAAAAATATTGAGAATTCTATCTAAATATATTCAGCTTCAGTACTTTCAGAAAGCATAGCATGCTCCATTCAGTTCAATCTTCTAGATGCACCATCTTTACGCCTGAATGAAACTAGTTCAGGGTGATTGGCACAATGTAGAATTCATTTGAATTCATTAGCATACCAGTCAATCATTCTACTATTCCCACTTTCCGTTTCATTTATCAAAATGCTTGCATTCAAATAGAATGATATCATACCATGGGATAAGTAGGTAGAAATGTTCACGAGAAACATACATATGCTAGAAAAAATACAATCGTGTCAATTGCAAGTCTTCAAATTGGTACAAAACTTTGTTGTGTCTAAGCTCCATGGAAGGAAAACTTTTGTTTTCTGACAAAACATTTGATTTGCAAAATAATTTGTTTCTCCAGCAAGCAGCAATTACCTACAGTAATGAGTTCAGTACAAAATATAGAATAGTTCTACATATCTTGTTAACAAATTTGTCTGGTGCTACACTCACTTTTTTAAATGTCTCATTGCATGAGATCAGAAATAGCTCAATATAAGTCATTGTTGCCTCAGGCAACCTAAAAACACATACCAGGAGTCTGGTCACTTCTAAAAAATAGTTTCGTGATTTGGATCGAAGATGCACACACCCCTTAGAACAGATGAACTGTTTACACGAGACTTTGTACAAAAACCTAACAACACAAATGGCACTAACACAGTAAGTTTTCCCTGTGCATGTTTTAAATAAGAATGCAAGGTGACATGTTTGTTGCTTTGAAGGTTTGAGAGTTTACAAATAGGCACAAATATGAATCGTATGCCATGAATTAGGCAAACATGCCGACGACATTCTGCTATGCCTTGGTAGAAGGATGCACCTAACAAACTGTCTCAGAAATGAGCAAAATGGTAAGATGTCTGAACTTGGCTACCGCTATATGCCCTTCACATTCACACCAGCGTCATGGTATGATAGATACATGACTACATGTATTTCACTTGATTGAGAGTTTCTGCTAAAAACTTATATAAGAGGTTTTGTTTGCCAAAGACATTTATCCCCCCCCCCAAATAGATACTGACAGTTTCTTAAAATGCTCCACACCTTTACAGCACGTCAGTTCAGTGCATTCAAGAGTGAGGACAGCGATATTTGTCAAATGATACCCATGCAAATGTACACATCAATGTAGATGACATTATGCATACAAGATGGTACGTAAACTATATTACTTGTTCACAGTAGGAGGGGAAAGGGGTTGGGATACTGCCAAGACAGGTAGCTGAATTACAGAACATCACTGCGAAACAAACCATCTGTCAAGATTGACTTCGACACAGTGTGAAGTGGCCACTTTAATAGTACAAAAATAGCCTCTGTTGATGTTCAAGCCAAGACATATGACATAAGTACACAGCTAACTCTAAAAAACGAAGTGCCCGAACCCTGTTATGTGGTATCTTTTGGTCCAGCCTAGCTGGCTGGTGCCTTGTGCTATTCAGTAGCTGTTCCCCATGGCTCTGGGTTACTGCATTGCTTACGGATGCTACAGTCTGTTGGGAGGACAAGAAGACACAAAATGAAGGGCTGAGAATATCTGATACATAGTATATTAGTATCATTCACCACACCAAGGTAGGAAGTGCTCTGAAATCATGCCATTGACATACAAGCAGAGAAAAAATGTCAGCCTGTATACATGCACTTATGTCCCAAAGAACCACCCAGCAGTGTAACATCTCGTACTATGACATATGAAAGTTTTGTTTCTTTTTTTACATGCTCAAAGGAATTAGAGATTTGATGGACTAGCATCTCTATTCTGCTGATTCAAAATTACTGGTTTTATATTTGTGATTCATTTCAATTTCACAAGATAGATGACGATACCAGAGTGCTCCGAGTATTTTCAGAGAACCATCATATCAAACTAACTACATGTAATTCATAGTAAGGCCAATCGCTTCAAATGAGCAGTTGATTTGTGCGTACCATTCAATAACTTTGCATAAGAATCAAGTTCACTTTATAGTTGATGTGAATGTAGATGCTCTGTAATAAACATCACAGGTCACATTCACCACGACTTACTTTTCAACATCACAATTATGTGAGATATGGCAGTGACATCTGCCAAGCTGAGTGGCATTTGTACAATCTTCAAACAAAACTGAAACCATTCTCTAGTTATCAGTGGGTAGCCTCTTCATGCAAACAAGGAGACAGTAAGCTATTAGGCATTACTTCAGTTGCCCTTTATATTTCTGTGCCATCATGATGAAATATATCAGTACATATGACTTCTTCAATGAATGTTCAATGGATCTTCGCTGAGCTTTGCCCAGACCTTAACATCCAAATGGATGCGTTCATTGCGACACACATAGAGATTGTATCATTCCTCCCTATACATTAATGAGATCCATCATAAATTCATTCTTGCAATCAAAAGGTGACTTAAATAGGATAATTTGCATAGAAAAATAGATATTCATTCTCAGACGATGACTGGATCATGTTTGACTCGGTTAATAAACAACAAGCTTGTCATTTCAAAACTTCAGTTTAACTTTTATACAGCCATATAATAATGGTAAGAAGAATGCCTACAAATTCTTCTCAAAGGAAATCAGAGCAGATGCTTCTGTGTAGAGGTAACTAAGATTACATACCCTGTCATTTTCTATTCTGACCTGTTTACACTAGCAACACGAGGCCTCACACATTGTCACTGAATGTCTTTAAGGGTGAAGCATTAAATGTTCAGATGAACAGGACATTAAATTGAATAAGTAATTTGTTCGTGTTTAAATAAATTTCTGTCCTGGTGTTAGTATTAGTAAGTATAAAAATTGTACTTGTTCATTGACCAACACATGGTATGCAGAGTATGCACAAAGACCCTTCAGTTGCCTTAACAGCAGATCATCTTGCCGACCAACAAAGAATTCAATTTTGAAAAGGAATCATCCAGTACCCTGATAACTGTCACCACAACATCATATCAGAGACTGTACGACTTTATTCATTCGTGATAAACTTCTGTAATGTGACTCTCATCAATTTCATATCATCTTTGTAGAATTACATGTTAAAGGTCCAGTTTACCTTTGGGAGCAGTGATTTCAAAAATTTTCAAGATATCATATTTGATGCATATGTGTAGGTCTGTTGTATCATAAAACATCCTACCATATGAAATATTTGCAATAAAACCTAAAATATAAGGAGATATCAGGGTTTTTCTCAATAAACCGTAACTGTATACGGTTTAGTCTGGAAAATTTTTTATTATAACTATTGTTCACATTTTGTGTATTTAACAACACTTAACATCGATTATACGGATTCAAATTTTGACAATGGTTGTTTCTATCCCTAACTCACATTTTAGAACTATTTTATAGCACTAATGCTTTCATCTGCAAATGGTAAATTATGCCTTTAAGTTAGTACCCATTATGTTAAGCAGGTATATTTTCAAACAAATGAAAAACAAAACGAAACAAGAAGTCTACACACAGAAGCCGTACATCAGTGAATTCTAGCAGGGAGACTAAAGGGCTTTTTACACTTGTAAAATTTTGCTTAGCCCCGGACCAACGGTGGGGCTAAGGGGGGGTCTTAGCCCCACCGTTGGTACGGGACTATCCTTAGCCCACTTTCTGTTTACACTCGTTTTTGCCAAAGTGGGCTAGCCCCACCGATAGTACGGTACTATCTGGCCCTGCAAAATAGCAGGGGTTAGCACCGCAATTGCGGTGCTAGCACCGCAATTGTGGTGCCAAGGAAGCGAGTGTAAACAGAACGAAAAAATAATCCTGGGCTAAGCGACGGAGACGGAGTCCGACCCTCACTGACCAATCAGAAACGAGGTAATCAAGTGCTGCCGGTGCGTGCGTGTACGTGTACACTACACAGCGTAATTATGAATATTCATGTGGTTTGGAAGTCCGGGGCTAAGAAATACGAGTGTAAAAAGGTCAGTTTTCTCCTTAGCCCCGGACAAGAGATAGTACGGGACTAATTGGCGAGTGTAAAAAGCTGAAAAAATTGGTACGGGACTAACAATAGTCCTGGGTCAGAGAAAGTCCGGGGTTAAGAAACACAAGTGTAAAAAGCCCTTAAGTTTAGCATTCGAGAAGATGTTTGAGAAAGCAAACACTTGAAATTATTGACAAATATATCTCTAAATATATGACTGAAAGTTAAAGCAGCATCTCATTGTTACAGCAGCACATACCTCTGGGTGGAAGCATGTTATGTTTCACCAGCAGATACCCGATACTGAGCTGGAGTAACAATTCTTTATATCACACCACTTGCCCTACAGAATTATCAAATATTGCTGTGTTTGTGTCAAAAATATCCTTTTCTATAGAGATAAGGGGACAGCGATACACATGTCCAAAGTGCCACTCCATTAAAGACTCCAAAGTTTTAGGAACATATGAGATTTGCAAAATCATGTTTGATGCCTCTCCCCTCATAAAATAATATCAATGACATGAAGATAGTGTTTTGTTGTTTGTTGTTTCTGTTTTTTGTTTTGTTGCTTTTGTTTTGTTGTTTTTTGGTTTCTTCTTGTTCTTGCATTTGTTCTTGTTCTTGTTTTTGTTTTTTGTTTTGAAGGGGGAGAGAGAAGGGAAGAGTGTCTAATAAAAAATGGGCAACAAAATTATTCGGCTTCTTACGGGTATGAAATTTCAGTTTGCCCCAGTAACAGCCTTGCTAATAATGAATGCAAAAATTTCTTCCAGCACAAGCAAGTTGTGTTTACTATATCACGAAAACTGTCATGTTTAGCTCTGCTAACGACAGAATATCACTGAGAATATCAGCATGGACAAAAGGAGGAAAACATCTTTCATATTTTAAAACCTTGACTCTGGCAATGACTTGACTCTGATTTCATTTGTGATCTGTGAATTTAGCAAGATGCGAGTGATGTTACATTAGTCGGGGTTATTTTGTTTTAATGAGATGCAAAATATATTCAAACTTTTGAAGTTCTATTCTATAATTTTTACAGACAACCTGATCACACAAGCTGGTGTCTAATATCACTCTGCACAAGCTGATTACATGTCTTGTCAAAGGTAAAGGAACACTAACATAAACTAATTTTGGTCCCATTTGATTTTGAATTCAAACAAATTAGTTAATGAGAGTGGTCTGTATCATTGGGGGAATCTAGCTTTCAGCTTCGGAATTTAGGATTCCCTACAACAAAGAAAACATCTCTACAAAGAGAGAAGAGCTTGTAAAACTCAAATCAAACAAATAAACAGACAAAAAACATAATGACGCCTTTCTTTTGCACATTTCACCTTGAGTCAGAACCATTTAATGGCTGATTTGATCGTGCTGCAACAAAACTACAATTCTTGCCGATTACTTGAGATCAATACGCCGCATTCTCGAGCAATCCTAACTTTACGCTACTGAAGCTGATGCAAATCGTTTCCTTTGAGAAACGTGGGAAGCATGAGTACTCTAGGTTGTTATGGTAACGGATACGAGGATGACTGAGCATTTACTTGTTTGGGTTGCTCCACTTGTAGGTACCGGTGAAGACAAAATTACTCTTGCTTGTCAGCTCATCTGCCTCAGCGGGTCCTCGGCTGCAATGGAGACAGAGACAGAAAGAGAAATGGGAAATAATTTGTGAGAGAGAATACTGTAAAACGAGGAATGTTCGTGTGCATTTTAATTTCACGAATTTCGCAAGCGCCAAGATTCGCGAAATTAAAATGCACGCGAAAGTTCTTGTCTACACTACATCATGCATTGAATGCCAGTGGCAGTTTGCAAAAATTTCATGCCGCAAAAAAAGGCCGTCGGCTCCAATTCGCGAAAAATTCATGCCGCGAATATTTCATGTTTTACAGTAGTCTCTTCAAATATACAAATAGCTCTTCCATAAAGTCTTCGAGGAGTAAAGAAGAATCAACCCAAAAATGGCTTCATGTATGTCCTTTCCTAATGAAGCGCATTCTTTGCACATATATGGCCATATTTCTCCCTGAAGCAGAAAAGAAAATAGAAATATGATCCCTCCTCCAGCTCAGACATATCACCTTCTAGACTATCTCAGTTGATTGCCCTGTCTTGGATTATACACCTGTAAAGTTGATCAAATGTCAACGTTTTAACGAGCAGTCTGAAGATTTGCGAAACTTAATGTATTGACCTTTGATCTGTGACTGCTGCATCCTGCTATGAAGTCTCTGACACGACTTGAATTGAACAAGGTTTGATTGAAATTCATCTTGATGCCTCCTCTAGTTTTGCAACACAGAGTAGCATAAAAGAAGAAAACGTAAAACAATTATATAGGAATGTTTGACCTTAGAGAAACACTACATTAATTACAAAGGCATACAAATGTTCTAGAACTATATCCTGATAAAAATTTGAAAATTCTTTCAAGTTCTTTAATATAAAGCATGTATCTACAAAAGAAAACAATGTGATAATTCCAACTCCGGGTTGTCCCCAACTGCTTACCTGCCATATTTGTACGGAATTGGCTTGGGTTTCTTTTCTTCAATCTCATGTAGGAGAGGGGTAAAGATTCGCCACGCCTCGGCCAGCTCATCATTTCTAACAAAGTGGATCTGACTTCCGCAGAAGACGTCTAGTATCAGCCTCTCATAGGCATCGGGGAGGGGAAGATCCTGTGGATTGGAAGAAAAACAAAAATTAGAGCTATGATTCTCAGCACATAATGATCATAACACATTTATTGTCACAATAATACAAATACAAAATATCTCTAAAATTTACAGTAGTGTCCTACCCTATTTAATGCCATATGTGGAATTGATTCAATACTAACAACCTATGCTCATCTTGGATCATGGGCAAAGATATTCTTCTTCTACTATTCGTTGCTAACTGGCCTGGTAACAGACTCAGGTAATTGGTATCAAACAGACTCGGGTAATTGGTTCAGAGCTTACTCCAACATTGCTCTTCCAGCCTGGAAATTCAAAGATATAATTTCAGAAAATGATGTATTGATATCTCTTATTTCTTTTCCAGAATGAGCATGAAACATACTTTTTCACTGTGGTTTTCCACGCTCTTCGCAAAGAAAAAAAAAGTGAGATCTCAGTCATGCTTGGGTTATAGCTCTTTGACACATGTGATGTCTATTTACAATCCTGCATGATTGATAGATTATTTTTCCAATGCAGGCAGGGATGGCAACATAATGTCACAATATAATAAATGTTGGCTTAAACTGGGCTTGGAACCAGCGACCTAGAGTGTGTTAGATGGACATGCTGTCCATCTAACACACTAACAATTGACCAGCCCATTACTCTGACCACTGGAACCATGTCCAGTCCAGACCCTCTTCTCACCTTGTACCTGGACCCATAGGTCAGGTCCAGCTCTGTCTCCTCAGTACCAAACTGCATCCCTGGTTTCTTGGTCATCAGTTTGACATAGACTGCCTCGTTGGGCTGGACTCTGATCACCAGCTCGTTGCGCTGCACGTTGCCAAAGATGTCGCCCGGCACGTCGCGGAACTGCACACGCACCTCGGCCTTGCGCTCATTCAGAGCTGATAGTTAAAAAAGGGCAAAAGACTTGCTAAAACCTTGTATCAAATGCAGCACCTTTGTGTTATATTGGTGCTGTGGACACTCAATGCAACACTGAATTTGGCATATTTGCTCAAAATTACACATCAAACACACAGAAAATTAATAACACTGTACAATGCCTGCAGGGTCTATCTTTGTGTGCCTTTTACACCAATTACTATCTGCTGTTTTTGAGAATTTAAAATATTAGAGAGTATTATAAATTCATTCCGAAGTGACATCTGATGAGGATATATAATTTTGGCACTTGATTTTACTCATACCAATGCATTCATGAATTGTAAACACCTAAGAACTATCAACAGACCTAAAAGAACATGATTCACACTATTCATATCAAACAGCAAACAGACAGAGATACAATAAGAACATGCCCAATTAACTACAAAGCATAATTCACATATCATGTAGAATAAAGTTCAACACTGCATTCAGACGTAAACTGAAAATAGCCTTGTAGATATCATTCAGACATACCTTTTCCGCATCTGAGAATAAATGGTACACCTGTAATGAAAAGAGAATCAAAAGAACTAGTTCAAATATTTGATGCACATTTTAATCGCTTGTTTCCTTCATGAAATTTGTGCTCCACAGTCACTTTATATATTACCAGTATTAAAATGGAATGCTCCAGTCACATTGTCAGTTTTTATCGAATTGTATTGTTAACAAATAAGCGGAAAATCGTCAAAGAGCTGCATGCATGTATTTTCGGTCTGCAAAGAACGTTGTCATTTTCCATGTGTGTCCATATGTACATGTACATTGAGCGTTGTCATTGTCAACGCATGTATTACATAGTACGCGCACTGTGCGCGCGGTCAATGAACTGTTGAATCTCAAAAATTACACGCAAGTCAATGCGCACTGATTCGTCGGATCGGTGACCGCGCGTACGCGTGTACTAGTACGCGCGGTCACCGAACCGTCAAATCGCCTGATTGTTTTAACACACGCGTCTATGGGGAAAACAAATAATTTTCACAAATGGAATTACATACTTCTACAAAAGTGATAACTACGTAAAAATTACACCGAATTACACACCGAGAATTTCAGAATATGTAGTATGGAATATCTACTATCGAAATGATTGAAAATCTCAAAATCGAAAATTTGACCCAAAATCGAGTGATTCGTCGGTTCGTGTGACCGGCGACGATATGTGTAGGTCAGTTGTATCACAAAACATCCTACCATATAGAAATTTTACAATAAAGCCTAATATCAGCAGACATCACTATTTTCCTCAAAAAACCATATGCCTCTGTAGACAGTTTATTCTAGAAACAATTTTATTATATCTACTGAACACATGTAATATATCTAACAAAAGTTAACATTGATTATACTGATCAATATTTTCACATTGGTTGTTTCTATCCCTAACTCTCATCTAAGAACTATTTTGAAGCACTAAAGTTGGGTTTTTGTTTTATCTGCAAAATGGTTAATAATAGGGAGTTTTCGATTGGGTGAACGAGACGGACGTGCCGCCGAGCGCAACCGTACGTCAAGGCGTCACGTCTGTACGTTGACCCGCTGCTAAAACACATTTCGATTTCGGGCGCCGGCGTCACGTCTCGTGGCGTGTGCAGGAGGCAACCAGCCCCTGTGCCTTGCGTGCATATAAGCGGAATTTGTGACTCGTTTCTGTACTTGTAATATTTGTTTTGTCTTTGACTAGATGCGTATCCTGGGAGGAATTATGTGGATTTTAAAACATGATGCATGGTAAGACTACTAGGCAAATGCACTGCTGCACTAGCTAGGCCAAAAACAAAAGCACCAAAATCTGTTTGCGTACAGCATTACGTGTAAATGCATGTGTGGGACTACGGTAGGCAGTTGCAAAGTGCGAAACAGTGAAAACGGGCAAATGAAGTAGGTACCAGAGGCTGTAGTTTGTATGTCAGCGCTGCTGCTGTGACGTATCAAGATCATAAGCTTTCATGTAATTAGAATATAGATATTCTCTCGAAAGAAAAAGGAAAACAGGTGAACTGAGCACGGATTTCCCCGAGAGTCATCGTGCTCTTTCGCACGATACCCGAGAGGAGTTTGACATCATAGCAAGGGTGGGTTGAGCGCGGCGCAACCGATTTGGGTGGACGGTGATAACCGGGGTTAACGCGTTCGAAATTTGTGCGATGAGCCGAGGGTCGACACTCGCGCATGCGCAGTACGTAAAAACTACGTCATAACAGGGTGATGCCTGGCTCAACGTGCAAATCGAAAAGTCCGTAATGCCTTCAATGGGCAGGTGGCAGTTGACTGCTGCCCTGTTTTATGAAGAGTTAAAATTGATTGTATAGTTGATTTCAACTGTAAGTTTATGGCAGCCTGTGTGGTAAGGAAATGTAAAATCGATTTTATCTTTTGATAAAACGGGGCCCTGGTCTCCTATTCTCATTCAACTTTAGTGAATTGTAGGTCTGTCTTGAAGTCTTTGCAGTTGAACTGAGGATTTCTTCAGAGCTAGTGTAGTTACTACCTTGTGACTGAAGTTAACTGACATTTTTGTTTAAATCATCTTCCCTAGTTTCACAAAACATAAAAGTTGATTTCAGAATCCTACACAGATGAACACTGAAATGATGTGGGCCCAGTATAAAGTAAAGTATAAAGCATCTTTTAATGAAATGTGTTTTAGAATTTGTGGTTATATATATCTTTTGCAGTAGTCGATTCTTTATAGTTTTCTGTGTATGTATATATATATATATACATATATTTTCTTTTTTTGCATGTTCACCATATGATAATTTGTGTTTTGATGTATGTTTAGTTCCCTGTATTTTTTTTTTTTTAGTATTCATTCGATGTTATATGTAATGTAAATTGTTTTTTATCTGTTGTCACGATGTGTCCATAATGAATGTGTGACAAAACCAATTTTCCATGTCATATTTCCATACATAATTTGGACAAATAAAGAAATGAATGAATGAATGAATGAATGAATACATGACGCAAATCTCTCGTTTGAAGAGGCTACACCCCAGTAAATAATGTCAGTGTACACCTTGGCAATCAATGACTTAAAAACCAAAGATATAAAACACCTGTTTCTTGACCCTGGCCTAATCTAAGCATCAGTCATCGCCACAGCGCCACAGGGGAGGGGGGGGGGGGGCACCGCGAGAGGAGGAGATTGTTTTGGTTTTGGCATGGGCTATGTAGCTCCATGGTGCGTGTGTGTGTACGTGTGTGTGTGAGTGTAGACATTCAGCATATGCAGACAGAGCATGCCTGTACTGGCAATGCTCTCCTTCTTATTCCTGTACTTTCGTTATTTACGGGTCAATTTTTTTCGTTCGAAATGTAAAATGGATGACCATAGAATTTCTCAATAGAATATAAAATTGAAAACTTTAAAAAGGATAGAGAAAATTGAGTTCACTTTGAATGGTCTGCCACAGGCAGATATCCTTATCATGCTCTTACGTAATACGACAGCTGCTGGAGTCATCAAACCCTGGCTTGGCCTCCAGGTTTGTCACGCCGAGCAGAAAGTTTATTTGCAATGGACAAGTACTTCGACTCCCAACTCTCAAACGACAAATAAACGCACCCCACTTTGGAAAAATCCGGCTGGGGTCTCGCCTCAAACGAGAGATTGACGGCATGATTGGATGGATGGATGGATGGATGGATGGATGGATGGATGGATGGATGAATGAATGAATGAATGGATGAATGAATGAATGAATGAATGAATGAATGAATGAATGAATGAATGAATGAATGAATGATTGATTGAATGATTGAATGAATGTATGAATAAATGAATGAATGAATGAATGAATGAATGAGACACAAGACAAACTTTCATCAAACATTTTTCTCACCATCCCATCTCTCATTCTTGACCATGAATCTAGCCAGGGCATAGGTGGGCGTGACCGATCCCTTGGGTACAGTGGGGTCGTCCAGGTAACCCTCCCTGGCATCACCTTCACCCTCTGGGTCGCCCACATACTGGCCTAGAACGACGTCCTCCATCCTCAGTGGCTGCATACATTTCAGAACTTTGACCTTGCCAAGAAACAAACATATAAATATACTAGTATACTTTTGTCTACAAACCAGTGATTTTCAGGACTGCATGTGTGATGTTAAGCCGGGGTCCACTTTACCTTTGAAGGCAGTGATTTAAAAAATGTTCAAGATATCACTTTTGATGCATATGTGTAGGTCAGTTGTATCACAAAGCATCCTACCATATGAAATTTTTGCAATAAAGCCTAAAATATAAGGAGATATCACTATTTTTCTCATTAAACCATAACTGTAGATGGTTTAGTCTGGAAACATTTTTCTTATAAATATTGTTCACATTTTGTATATTTAACAATACTTAACCTCTAATTTACTGGTTCAAATTTTCACATTGGTTATTTCTATCCCTAACTCACATTTTAGAACTATTTTAAAGCACTAATGCCAGATTTTTGTTTCATCTGCAAATGGTAAATTATGCCTTTAACACTGGATTAAATAGAGTGAAATATGATTTGTTTACATGACCACTAAGGGAACAAAGAGTGCTTGTAAGCGAGCAGGACATGAATTTCTATTAAACATCCAACGTCTCCTCAACATGACAAGATAATCCGGAAAAAGTTCTGCATAAGCTGTTATTTTTGCGAGGGTTTAATTTTTGCGAATTTCGCAAATCACTGCAGGACCACAAATTTTAACAATACATGAAAACATCACCATACACTAGGCTAATAGAGCACTTACGACAAGCCTCGATGTCAAATCACGAAAACAACATCTCACAAAAATGTCTGTGACCTCTTCATTCGTGGAAATAACTCTACGCGAAAATAACAGCTTATGCAGTATATAACTTGTTCATTAGAGGTCAAGTACATATTTCCTTGGATAATATAAGGAAAATGCGGTACACTCCCACAACTTATACAGAATGAAATTACCATGTCAATGAGAATATAATTTCCATATTTTTTGGATGCTGAGCAAACCTGCGAGCTCTCAGAACACATTTGTAATGCTAGCAGAATTATAAATACATAATCACAGCAATAGTCACACACTTCTCCACAGTAGCTAACTCAAAATAGGCAAAGGATCCCACTTCATAAAAAGTTGCTATGACAGCAACTCTGTTGGACAAGTCAATTTGTGGCTCTAGCAAGAGTTGGTATCCTTACATCTTTTATGAAATGAAAACAAGACCTTGAAGAATGAGTAATTATAGAGAAGACCTAATATAAAACCAAGAGATATCCAACCTTCTCATCCCTGATATCCTCTGCATTGGTCGAGGACGGCTTCTCCATGGCTGTCAGACACAAAATCTGTAGCAGGTGGTTCTGCATCACATCCCTGACAAAAAAAACAAGTTACAAATTGGCAACACTGAGTACCAGAAGTTTGCAGACTTTTTTTTTTTTTTACTGCTTCCTTCATTCCTTCACCTGTTGGATATTTTCTCACATTGCATGCTTTAGAAGAATTGACAACATTTACAAACTAAACAAACATTTCTCCCCATAATTCCCATGAAACTGTCTATCCACTTTATAAACTCATTCTGTAATTTGACATTAGTGTATGTCCAGACAGTTATAAAGTTTGATATTTTTCGTTTTTTTTTTTTTTTTTTTTTTTTTGGGGGGGGGGAGGACTGTGAAATAACTAAGTAAATATATTTAGGGACTGCTCAAATGATGGAAATAAAAACTTCCAAGAATTAAGCACAGAAACAAAGGATTGGTAGGAAGTGAAATCCCCCCCCCCCCAAAAAAAAGGTGATATTCTAAATGTGTACTGTAATGAAAAAAAAAAAATAGTATGGGGGAGGGAAGATCTAATTGGAAACTAGAGTAAAGAAGTGTCACATGATTGAATAACCAGGAAGAGGAGAGGTGAGTAGAAGAGACAAGAGAACAATAACAAAAACTCAAAACGTATTTATACAAAGTAGCATGTGTTTGTTGAATTTGAACTTATTAACGTAATTATGTCAGATGTATTGGCAACTCTGACCCTTTATGTACGTGTAAGAAATAGTTATTCTACAGTAACATATTGTATTTGGTAAGCTGCAATTTTTGTTATATTTTGTATTATGGCATAATTTGTTTGTAAAGCGCATTGAAATTCTTTTCAAGTCTGAAATGCACTATATAAGAATTTGCTATTATTTTTATCATTAATATTATCACTATTATCATTATTATTATCATTATCATTATCATTGTCATCATCATCATCATCATCATCATCATCATCATCATTATTATTATTATTATTATTATTACTATTATTATTATTATTATTATTAACAGACAGAGAAAAGGGGGAGGGGGCAATATGGAGAAAGAGGAAGTGGAGGAAGAGAAAAAGTATGGGGAGAAAGATGAAGAGTTAGAGAAAAAAGAGAGAAAAAAGGAATGAGGAGAGAAACAAACAGGAAGAGTAAGAGAGAAGATAATGGAGGCAGAAAAAAAAAAATGGAAGTGAAGATAGAGTATTACAGGAAACAAACACCCAAAGAGAAAAGGGGATTGAGTGAATGCAGCAACATTAGTAGAACACATCAGCGAAAGTTTGAGGAAAACAAACAATCGATGCAAAAGTTATTAATTTTCAAAGTTTTGGTGTTGTAATGACTGGATAAGGAGACAACTAGACTTCATGACCTCATGTGTGGACACATAAAGAGATTTCCACAAAAATTAATTTTTCATGAAAATTACACATTCCATCAACTTGATACTGACTAGGGTAGTAATTATTTCCCCTGCTTTCTGAAAGCGGTTGTTGAAGTGCTCTTTCATCATGCTAGAAAAGTGAAAGCATATTGAATTTTCTTTATATTTTCTTTATCTTGTTGTCCACACATGATGCCATAAACTCAAGTAGTCTCCTTATCCAGTGGTTCCAAAACCAAAACTTATAAAACTCCTAACTTTTCCATTGATAGTCCTATTTTCCTCAAACTTTCACTGATGTGCTCGACTAGTGTTGCTGCTTTCACTCAATTCACATTTCTCTTTGGGTTTTGGTTTCCTTTAAGAGAAGGAGATTGAAGAAAGAAAGGAGAAAGAAGAATAAAAGAAGAGGGGAAGGAGGAAGGGGGGGCTGATGGTTTACCTGATGATTCCAAATTCATCGAAGTAGCCTCCTCTACCCTGAGTGCCGAATGGCTCCTTGAAAGATATGATGATAGAGGCGATGTTGTCCCTATTCCAGATAGGGCTAAAGATCCTGTTGCCAAACCTGTATCATGGGAAATTCACAGATATTTGAAGATAGGTTTTTAGTATTTTATCCATTGCTTTGAGAGCTATGAGAGCTTTGGGAAAATTGCCATTGACTGGCAGCTCCTATAAACACTGAATTTTAATACTTTTGACATCTGTGGATCTGAACACCAAGGATTTACAATAACATTACATCTCACATATAATTGCAGTGGGGGGGGGGGGGCATGGAAAAGGTCAATTTCATGAAATATATTAGATCAAGTGAAATACTCAAACAATGCATAATATTACATCTGTACATTTTTTTTTTTTTAATATCACAAGGAATCTTGCATTGGCAATGAACTCTCAGCTATTTCAAATGGAAGACCAAAATATATCCGCAAGTATGTGTCCTTGTGTGTAAAATGGTGCCATCCTATTTGGGGGAGATACACAGTGGCAGGAATTCTATCTTGAGCTTGAGATGTCATAGAAGATGAAAAAAGAAAAAAAGAAGAGGAAATGCAAGTTGACTGAGATTATGCATCCTAACAATAAAAGTTACCAGCTGACCACTAAACATCACACACAAAGGAGGTAGGGGGACATGACTGACCAGTGGTCACTTTACCTGAGCACCATGAGGTTCTGCACCATCTCTTTGCCGAGGTAATGGTCAATTCGGTACAGCTGCTCCTCGCTGAATAGGCCGGCCAGGTGGGTCGAGAGCTCCGAGGACGACTCCAGGTCACGCCCGAATGGTTTCTCCACGATCACTCGTGTCCAGCCACTGATAGCGAGGCAAATATTCATAGATTATTGATGTTATCTTCATTCCTATCATCATCTGTCCACAGCAACATTACAATCATTTATATGTGCATTTTTCTGCGCCTTGAGCACGTCTGCGCCTTGAGCACGTTAACTATGTGGAACTGGCGCATTATAAATACCCTGTATTATTATTATTATTATTATTATTCTGAAGCTTGTCTTAGATATCATTTTATATATATGCATTGAATACAACAGAATGCATTAATCACTACAGGTATTTCTGTCAAAAGTCTGTTTTCAAAGGTCTATAAGATGATGGAAGCAAAATAATGTTATGGAAGTAAATACAAAGCTATGATATTGAAACACAAATTTGAAACTAAAATTCTATTTTGTTCATTCGAAATCTACTTATTTCTGGTGAACCGCACTGTTCGTGGCAGAGTGCTCCTATGTGCGCATAAGAAACTGCCTGCCTCTCTCAAAGAGACATGCAAGCCCACTGGTTTCCATAGAAACATATTTTGTTTTACAGTACTCACTTCTTTGCCATGCACGTTCCCTTGATGTGCGTTGTGACATCTTTGAATACAGATGGAGGAAGAGCAAGGTAGAACAGTCTGTTTGCCTTCTGGCCTTTCTCGATGGTTTCGAGAACCCCGTTCAGGTTCTCGAAGGCCGCGTCGTCCGTGTAGGAGCCCTTGACGTACCGGTTGGCCTTGAAGAATTCATTCACTTTCTCCTCCTGCCCATCCTTCAACTGTGTAAGCATAATTAACATCAGAGCCAAGTTAGAGAAGGCTTGAGAGAAGACTAAATTAGCGCTAACTCCATATTAGTTATTGCACTTTTTAACCCACAAGAGTAAAACACAGCATTATAAGCTTTTGCGAAACTGAATAATGCTATCTTCCCACGGTCATGACGCCTGAACAAAGAAGACCATGTTGCTTTCTGTCATAAATATCATACCTGCCTCTCTTGACATAACCGTTTATCATACATTGTTCATTGTTACACTGTTCAGACATACCACTTAACCCGTTCCTTCCGCAATTCTCTGAGTGCCTTTAATGCCCCCCAAACGAGATTTCTTTTCGCCCGTCGACAGAGAGGCACACAGGTTGGTAATACAGCTGTTTGAAGGCAGTCAAGCGGTTCATTGTGTCCCCCTTTCTACGGTCAACTACATGTGCCCGTGAACAATGGAAATATCGATCGGGTGCGAGGTATGAATAGAGCGTGCGCTGATGAGCTCTCAGAATCTTTTGTTCTACGCAAAACCAGGTACCTGAATGAGGTGACTGGGGTCAGCGAACCCACATTTCTAACTGATCTCAGCCTTGATCATTATGTACATGTTCGTACGAGTTTACAGCAGAACAAGCAAAACACTAAATCAGGAAAAGGTACATAATACTGTAAAACCCCCTTTTTTAAACAGCAGAAGAACAAATCCTGATAGAATAAACTCTGATCTTTTTATCAAACCCACTTTTCTGAGCATTTTAACACAAAGAAACATGGATTTAGGTCACTGAAGCAGGCACCCTTGTCTTCATTTTGGGAACCTGGTAAACCAGGTTCCCGTATATCAGTTGCTCCCACGGGAACCTGGTAAACCAGGTTCCCGTGAGGAACGGGTTATCCCTAAAAGGGGTGGAGGGGGGCAGAATCTGCCCCCTCAACGTTTCGCACAATAATTTTGTGACACGAGAAGGCCTATCATACGGCTTCTTGACCTCTTTTGTTCAAGTCTTGCACAACTTTTAAGACCAAATTTGCAATGTCAGCACAAACTTTTAATAAAATCGCACCCATTTTTGTAGCTGCATGTCACCAAACGAGCACAATTTTGTGATTTTGAGTACATTTCCTATAGAAAAAACAGTTCTCTGTTATGAAACTCATGAAAACCCATTTTTACTATTTATCACTTTGAATGATTGATTTCATGCTAATTATGGTAGGATAGTAGTCAGTGACAATAAAAAAAAAAGAGAAAAATCTAAAAACAAGAAGAGACATAAGAAATTCTAAACACAATAAAATACATAAAAACTTAAATGACTTTTGGAAGTTTTTATGATGAACAATTGTTGAACATGTTAATACAGATGTACACAAACCAAAAAAGTTAACTCTCCATACTTTTAATTAGGCTAAAATGAGATTTGAGCTTAATTTGCATAATTATTTAATCAGAATTAGAAATTGATAGTTTAAAAAACTTAAGACACGATCTTGCAGATTAGAACATGGGTGTCATGCGTGCCAAATTTTGTGGCAATCTACCCTGATTAGGGTTAAAAGACCTTGCTGATTCATCCACATCAGGAGCTAGAAGTACAAGTTACGCTGCGTTTACACCATGTTCCCGGCGGCCATGGCAGTCACGTTTCAGACCATTGTGGACAAAATGGGCTGAACATGAGACAATGCTGTTAGACCGGATGGGCAGGTTGTGATTGCCATGGATGCTGTGTCAGATTTTTAAACTGTCAAAAAATTTGCCACGGCAGTCCCAATGCTAATGAGAAACCTTGTATGCCATAATAAAACGAGGCAAATGCAACAAACACAACGGCACGAAATAGGCCGTAACAAAACTTGGAGGTGGTCCATAGCGGGCTGCGATGGAAAATATTGATAGTCTAGCCTGACCAGAAGCCGTGAGGACAACATCTGATAGCTATACGGTATGTTCACCAGGGCGAGGACTGGAACGAACCAGACCAGATTACAAAGAGGGGAAAACAGGGGAACGTCTCATCTACTTACGGTGCATTACGTTTTGGGTAAATGGGGCTGCCGTGGCTGCCAGGAACATGGTGTAAACACAGTATTAGAGATCGTTTTACACTTTGTAACAGTGCACTGTCAGGTAGAGACCAAATTCAATCCATTGCACCTGTCAGCATCAGCGTGGTTCATCTTACCTTCATGTAGGGAGTCGCTCGTTTCCTGAGTTCATCGATGGACATGACAGACCTGGCGTAGCCAACAAAAGTCGTCTTCTTTGGAAGCAGACCATCCTTGTAAAGCCACCTACCAAAGTGAAAACATGACGATACGGCATAAGTTATACTGCTTTGCTGGAATGAATATTCAATTTCTGGGCCATTTCACACATTGTGAAATGTCATGCATTTATTTAAAAAAGTTCCCTCAAAACATCTTCTTTTGAAAATCTTAAATTACATGATCCGTCGTAAAATACTGAAAACTGCATAGGTTATCTTCTTTGTACCTTCGGAAACTTTCTTTTTGACATTTACTTGTATGTTAAAATTGCCTTCTAGATTTTTAAAAGAACCTATGAAATCAATATTACCTGAGGCAGTTTAAACATAGGCTTATTTTGTAGTGTGAAAATTTTCATTAATTTGGCACTCAACCTTATAGCAAGAGAATGTCACTATAAACACTGTAGGACATCGTGAAAAATGTATCAAGCAAAATAAATTTCTACATAAAAGTAAGCAAGCAACTATCCAAAGACTCGTACTTGGGGGGGGGGGGGGGTCCTATGTTCACCTTTCATGCCCCTACATCATGTTACTTACTCCTTTCTAGCATCCTCTTGCCTTTTATATGTCAGTGCTGATCAGGAGTGCATGTGATAAGGACGTGAGCCAATATTGCAAGTTACATAATTGCGGTTACCATGGTAGCAGCTGACTAGCGACCAATTAGTTGCAGGTTTTCTTTCCTTTTTTTTTCTTAGCAATCTTATGATTTGAGAACCTCTTTCTGAAAACAGACTCTACACCAAGGTTGTGTTTCATTCGCTCTCAGAGCTCATTAGCATCCGATCCCCCCCCCCCCCCCCCCTTCCTGCTTCCTTCTCATGGGGCTCTATCTGTCTCTCTGATACCCCTTTCATATTGGCCAAAAACACGGCACATCCTCCGGAGGACGTGTTCATCCCAGACCACTGTCAATATGAAAGCTCGACTCGGCGTGAACACAGCACGAACAGTGGATGAACACAGCGTGAAGTTCGTGCTAGACGCTGCCAATATGAACAAACACGGCATACAACCGGAACTGGAAATCTCGGATAAACACAACTGCGAGCGCGCGCTAGTATGTATACAGTTACACGTGTGTGCTTTGTCAACGTACAATTATCGTTTATTTATCGCAAATTATATGCCATGGCAAATTATTGTTTGCTGACTTGCAGAGGTATCAAATTTGTAGGAACAATGAATGATTATCATTACAAAAAAAAAATAAGTCTTGACTACAAAATAATATAGCTTGTTTTATTTATGTCTAAACAATTTTTACACTCATTTCACGTGTAAAATTGCAAGGCAATTAGGTGCGTTTGTTTTGAATTGGGTCAGTCTGCGCTAGTAATCACATGATTACTGACAACTGCTACTGATTGCTGTCGGCTGTAAAATGTGTGTATTGTTGTAATGCATTTGGAAAAATTCGTGGATTCAGCATTTTGGTGGACAGTCAGACTGTTGCTTTCATGAAAGATGGCGCAGGAAGCTGGCCGCAAGTAATCATGGGACCGTGTCCCCAGCAGGTTGCTATGGGATCATGTGCCGAGTTCGTGCCGTGTTCAAGATATATATGAAAGAGTACCGCGGCTGTACCTCATGTTTACATAGGGATTTGGGAGGGCGGTCACGCCGTGTTCATCCCAGACTCGAGTCTGGCATGACATCCGAGGATGCCAATATGAAAGGGGTATGAGTGTTTCTCGTGCTGAGTGTGAAGAAAACACTGATTGCTTGTTTGCAGTCAGCATAATTCATCACCCGGACAGCGGCGTTGATTAGACTATACCCCAGGGCATTACCTGCATTTCAATGCTGCTTGCACAACATGGTCCAAGGGAAATTCTTTGCTGTCTTTGGATGACATTTTGCACGGTTAGCGAATGCATTGCATCTATTCTTTAATGTGCAGACTAGTACACAAGCAAAGCAACAGGAAATGTAACTACTTAGTAATCATATACCACTACGTACTCCATTATTCAATTACCTGTGACATTTAAGGTTCCTGCCAAATCAAGGTTACTCAAACTTGTTGCTTACTGTATATACACATTTTTTTTTTTTAAATCTAATGCGTCATATCCCACTGGCCAGTACGTATAGCATCAGTACGTATATTCATCAGTATTTCAACATGTATACCGACTACGCAATATCATGTCTTAATGGCCTTCATGGGCCCTTGGGGTAACTTCTGGCACAGTTTTTTCTCTACCTCAGTTCACAAAATAGGGATTTAATTGTTTGTCGTTTTTTTTTTTTAAGATCATAACTCCTTCAAAACACACTACGACACACTATGGGCAGATGAGGGTTATCTTCTTCCCACATATCAGTATCAGCTATCTGGTTCTTAAGAAAATTTCTAAATTTCACAGGCAGATTACTTCATTTCCACTTCAACACACCCAAAACGAAATACTCACCAGAGTGTTGGATAGATCTTCTTCTTTGCTAGGTCTCCCTGTAGACATGAAATAAGATAGAGTATAGACCTTTTAATAGCATTCATGAGTTGTATAAAGCACAAAGTTCACATTCTATTTAAAACAAGCCTATCTCAAAATGAACACAAAACTTGTTTGCTCTGACCTAAAAAACAAACAGCATTAGCATTGGGGTGTAAGTTTTCTTCAATTTGTCTCCCTCTGTACAAATGAAATTAGATCGCAGTTCTGCTGATCTACATTTCTTTTTAAAAATGCAATTCATTAAATGTAAAACACAATATTTTCATGGCATGAAATTTTCGCGAATTGGAGCCAACAGCCTTTTTCGCGGCATGAAATTTTCGCGAGTTGCCTCTAACATTCAATGCTTATAGTGTAGACAAGAACTTTCACATGCATTTCAATTTCGCGAATCTTGGCTCTCAAGAAATTCGCAAAATTAAAATGCAAGCAAACATTCCTCGTTTTACAGTATCATCTATTTTCTGATAAAACAATACAACAGTATTGAATTTTACAATACAGTACACAAAAGATAATCAATCATTTACATATATCTGTGAAAATTAAAAAAAGAGAACTTGAATAAAGCCAGAAAGGCCTTGTAAAGTAAGTTCCCTTCTATACGAGTATGCACAAAATAATTGATTTAAGTACGAAGTGTAGACATGGACAGAAAATAAACAAACACAACAAACCAAACTAAAACAAAACAAAGCCTAAGACAAATGATATGATAGATTGTCTATGAGTGATTTGCTAAAAGCTGTGTTTTCAAAAATCTCTTAAATGAAGACAGACAAAAAAAAAAGGGAACCTGCAAGGATCGAACCTGTCATCTACTCCTTTCTGTACAGCAACAATACTACCATAAGGCTATCCCTGGTTGCCAGCAGTGACGCAAAGAACTTGGAACAATGAATTAATATCTGAGCTCCCAAATCCTACATTGTTATGTTGTGTAGTTCAAGGCGAACAAGGCATATTAAATGAAAGCAAGACTTTATCAATATCAAGCTGCTTTATAATCTCTTGCTTTCAGCATTAGCGTTCATTAAACTTGGAATTACCCTCCCCCCCGGAAAAAAAAAAAATATTTGCCATTTCCTCTTTCAGGAACAAATTTGCATGATAAAGGACAATCATAGAGATCCCTTCCACCTACTAATATGTCCATGTATGCAATAAAACAAATACATGCCAATTTATTATTCATTATAATTCACTGTATTTACAGTTCAGAAGCGGAACAAAAGAGTTAAGAAAACATGATATCTGTTCTTTCTTTGCCCTATTCCATATTCCTGGGGCCCGTTGCATAAAAGTTACAATTATGGTAACTTTGCCATCCAATGGTAACTACCATGGTAACAATACTCAACAGCCAATCAAAATCAAGAATTCTACGGAAGTTACCATTGGATGGCAAAGTTACCATAATTGTAACTTTTATGCAACGGGGCCCTGATCACCTTGAAATATACTAACAAATAGGATAATTAACATTTCCTAATATTTACAAATTGTACAACTTGCTATTTAGCACTCATGTAGGTGTTGATATGGATTTATGTACTGAGACTAGGAAGGCGAAAGGCGAAAGCAGTCAGGAATCCATCAAAGGCAAGCCTGAGATTGGTTTCTTGCCATGGCTGAGACGGCAGCTGATCTCTCCCATCCAATATTCCCTGCCAGCTTTCACTCAGTCCTTCACACGCCGCCTCCAGCTAGAGACTCAAAGCACCATATTGAGTCCCGTCTCAAGACCACCACACAATAATCTTCAGCTTTAAAGGGAACATCACTCACAAACTGGCATACCAGCAAATTTCCCTATCACACCACTCTGGATTGATATACTACGGTCCAGAATGGCCGACATCGCACGTGGTATTCAAGGGACACGAATCACTAGACACATAGTACAGGTACTGTATGTCCCCCCCAAAGATTACAATGGTACCCTCCACAACGATAGTTTTAAAAACAGTGAATCAATCCAAATACAATTTCAGGGTAAAACCCCATTTGATTTCCTCAGTGGTCAATGAGGAATTTTGTAGAGCATGTCAGGAATCTCTTTCCTCCAAGTTCTGTCTACTGTGTTCACACATTAACATGCAGTTCAAAGAGCATCCAAGTGCTAAACTTGGAAGAATGAGACCCCGTTTACAGTGAGTGAAAGGGCTGGGCTTGGCCACAGCCGAGCCCAGCCTTCATTTCACTGTAAACGCGCAAAAGGCCAAATGCGGTACCAAAATCGGCCGCGCATTTGGCCAAACTCTGGAGGTAGTCTCAGCCGCAGCTGAGCCCGGCCTTTTCTCACTGTAAATGCAAACCAGGCCAAATGCGGTACCAAATTGCGACCGGCGCGCTCCCAATGGTATAGTCGTTTGTTTACAAGCAGAGCGCCACTACGACAAAATATTGAAAGGTTTGAATTAAAAGCCCAAGCCGAGCCCTCCATTGTAAACGGACAAAATTGCGGGGCCTGAGTACCGCAATTGAGGCCAGGCTCAGCCCTGCACTGTAAACGGGGTCTCAGACTCATGACATGCTTTACAACAATCCACATTTCTCTGTGTCCGCTTAACCAAATTGAATGGGGTTTTCTGTAAAATAGAGCTACAATATAAGATGTTATATTTTAAGACCCTGAAGTAGCATTAAGACGGTTTTATCCTATTGGGTGTTATCAATGCGAAAATCCGATTGTCCTTTTTTTGGGGACATACTGTACACTGAAAAGCTGAAACATTGGACTAACAGCAGAGGGCTTTGTTACCTGCACGTTTTAGCTATAGTGTGTACATATATATTGTTTTGGGTTAATTTCAGACAATTTATCACTCACATGAACAGCAGTACAACATCCATTATGAAGTTCTTGAATTGATTTGAAGTACAGTCTAAAAGCAGGCTTTTACATCAAAGAAAATTGCTTCATGGTACTGGGCTTACCTGCAGCAAGTCAGAAATAGTGTGACAAGACTTATCATGATACAGCAGTTTGTTTCTCTACTCTTTAAGATGAAATATTCACGGACGTTTCAAGACCACTAAGTGTCCACCTTGTTGGAAGATGTACTAAAACTGAAAAGACAACTTCCTTACAATTTTTTAAAATTCATTTTTAATATTTCATTGCACTGTACATTGCCTCTGTCTGGTTATATGTTATATATTCATATATTTATCTATAGAGTCTGAATTTATCCTTAGCAAACACTGTCCATCAGGAATGATACAGAATTCATTATTTGTCTGATATTTGCTGACCTATTAAAGCAATGCTCAGTAAACTTGGCAATCATTTCCGTGACTTGCAGACTGCAGTATATTAAAGCAAAAATGTACAAGTGATTACAGACCAAGGTCCACTGCTAAATACCTAAGAAATAAACAAGATGTTTTTGGATGGATGCATCGTGGCAGTGTCCATATATTAACGTCTCATTATCGTGTGATAAAACTGTGATATCTCAGGCACATTCACCTAGATTAAATTATTCTATTATCCAGCCAGTCAGCAAACATCTGTACATAAGCAGCCATCGCGCACACACAAAGTCAATATCAAAGGGGACGTTATGTCAACAATGACTAGCATTTTTTTTTTTTAAGAAACGTAGGCCCTACGTTCTGACTTGCATACTATCCGTACAACAAAAACTGCAGACAAAGCAGAACATGAATTCTGACTTTAATTTTGAGTTTTTGATGAAGCAAACAGGTTTGTGAGAGCTGAAAGCAATGGAAAACCTCTTAACTAACCTCAAATTATTCAAAACCACGTGATCATACATCAATACATGTATGAAATAAAATATACACCATTCAAACAATATATTAAAGCCCTAGATGTCCAAGGAATAAGAGAAAGTATTCAAATAATGAAGCACATTTAATCCAATCACTGATTTCTAGTTTTAGGTTAATTAGCATGGAATACCCTCTGATCCAATGGGAAATTCAATTATAATTGCTCTCAAATTTCTATTTGTGTCAAGCTTGAGTGGATGTTCATTCCAGTCCTCCAAATATTCTGTGGTATTGGCATTTAGACCATGTCAAGAAACCAAGTAAACAATGACTTGCAAATTTTGGTGAGATACATTCCTCCATGCAAT
The DNA here is from genome assembly GCA_033980235.1 of Diadema setosum. NCBI lineage: Eukaryota > Metazoa > Echinodermata > Echinoidea > Diadematoida > Diadematidae > Diadema > Diadema setosum. Next base: position 16,497,788 of record CM067060.1, on the reverse strand, counting down.
GCATCTGCGTGCCACCAGTGAATATATATCTGCATCAACATTTGAGATGAACAGCTGAATGAGAAACTATCGCTTGAACTACCTGATCCGACACAAATATGTTGATCATAGCATCAACATTACGTGACAAAAAATGCATGCCCTTAATCTCTTCTCACTTTGATACAGCTCAGCAAATGTTCTTCTTTTTGTTGGAACTTTCACACAAACTAAGCCTTCAGAATCAAATATATACAAAAACACAGCAACCTGAATCATTCAAAAGAGAGAGAGAGAAAAAAAAAAATGGAAGCTAGGCTGCTGAATGTTAGTCTGAAATCGTCTAAAACAGTCTTTAACAATTCCACACCCAAAATCAGCAGCCTGGCTGAAGTCAGTTCTTCTCACCACTTACAAATCTTATCTTATTTCTGTAGACTGCATCTGTAAAAGCATTCCCTGCTGCTCCAGTAAGAATCAACTGATGCCCTTGATTCAATTATATCATCCCTTTTATCCTATTATTAACATTTACTGGACTGCATTTTATGCACCTTCCATGGTTTCCTAGCAACACCATTTTTGCAGAGCGGGCAGTAAAAAAAATGCGTTGTCATCACACAGGTTTATTTGTTCAAATATTTTGACATCAATACATGACTGTTCATTCAATCAAGCACAGTGGTGTCTATTTTTAAAACATACTCTATGGTAAAAGAATCACACACAAATGCAACATACACACACACACACACACACACACACACACACACACACACACACACACACACACACACACACACACACACACACACACACACACACACACACAATGTATATGACATCTCACACACAGAGATCATACAATGTCCACAACAACATGCACAGGTCAGATATTGCCAGTCCCTCGCCCATATTTCTTGAATGCAATCAACTTGATTTAAAGGGACTGTACAGTACTGGTTGAGGTGAGGATTCCGGTTTATAACATTTTTTCGGTGAGATAATGAGAAACCTCTTATGAAAGAGTATGTAATTTCAAGGATTCAATGTTTATTTGATGAAAATTGGCCTTGAAATGGCTGAGATAATCCAAAAAAGTGATCCTAATAGAACTGATAGGCCACAACTCTTATTAGGATCTCTTTGTTTTACTTTTTTTTTTGATATCTCGATCATTTCAAAATCGATTTTCATCAAATAAACTTTGATTCCCCTTTATATAGAATTGTATGCTCTTTCAACATTTCATAGAGCGGTTTCTGAATATCTCGCAAAACGTTACAAGCTGAATCTTCACCTCAACCAGTACTGTACAGTCCCTTTAAAGCAGCAAATCAGACAGGTTGGGAACATGGTCGACAAACATAGCTACAATGCATACAACTTCATTGGCCTACTTCCCTCTACTGTGATTTCTGTTGTCAGTATTGACTGTGCCATTTGATGCTGAAAATAAGTCAGAAAAACTCTTGACAACACTACCCATTATTTCTATCATATTCCCCCTCTTTTCTGTTCTCTTCTTTACAAAAATGAAATATATTTCTCTCCTTTTTTTTGGGGGGGGGGGGGGGGGGAGGGGAGAGGGGGGTTTCCATGCTCCAATAAAGCCCATAAATAGCTCATGCTCAGTGGCTCTATACACAATGATCATTTTCCCCATGTACATCACTTCCTCATTGGGCATTTCTGTGCATACTTATTACAGAAATATGCCTGGATCCTTGATGGAGGGCTGATATATAATATTTTCTGAGCAAAATAATGAAAATTTGATCAAAATTGAATGAAAATGAAGGAAGTTATGAAATTGTGAAATTTTGCTAATTTTCACAAAACAGTTCTTGAACAGTCTATATGAATATGCAAATAATGAACTGATGATGTCATCCCTTCATAACCTGCCATAATATGATAGTTTGTACATGTACACAATTTTGACATTTCTGTTTTGCTTTGTTTTTGTTTTTTGTTTTTTGTTTTTTGTTCAAATGCAATTATGCTCCTGCCTCAAATCCTGATATATCTGACTGATTAGTTTGAAGATATTCAACAGGGAATAACATTATAGTTTACATCTTTCATGTGTCATAAAAATTGAATTTTTGACTTTTTTTTAACATGATCAATGGAAAATTGTGACGTGATGACATTCTCAGCTCACTCAGTTGCATATTCATATCAACCGTCTGTGAAAGGTTTCACAAAAATTAGAGAATCTTTTGAAAATTCATAACTTGCTTATTTTTTTATTTGATTCTGACCAAATTTTCCCTGTTGCGCTTCTCACATTTCATTTCTTTCTTTTCAGACTAACTTTTATCTGGTCTGGAATTCCCCTTTATCAGACATCTACACATATCTCTCTTAGTGACAGAATGTTATTCTCTCTCCTGAAGTTTGCATTGTCATGACGATACAACGCCTGTAGAAATTTCATTTTTCAAAAGATACACAAATAAATACACACACATCACATATATCAATGATACAGAGAATAAGACATCTCCCCTCTCACAATCCTATCACACAAAACATCATCCAAAATATTGTGGTAAATGTCCAGCAAGGGTACTGGTAAGAAAACAATAAAAAGAAATATAGAAAATTGTCTTAAAATTGAAACTCATGATTAGGTTGGCTTTTTAACAAAAGAAAGACTAAAAATCAAATACACAAGAGTGAAGAGGGTTTCATTAAATTTAAGTAGAATTAAAGTAAGAAAGTTAGTATGAACGTATGAAGCCATCTTTAGATTTGAGGGTTTGGGTTGTGTGTGTATGTTTTTGTGGGTTTTTTTTTTTTTGCTATTTGCAAACACATCAATTTGCGACATTGTAGACAGTGAACACTGGCACAATAAAACTTCAAATTATGTTCAAAACATGTGTCACCCCACATCTTGCAAATTATAATTTAAACAATGTTTTCAAGCTTGAATCAATACCATGTAGGCATCATAGACAAACTAAACCATTTAGGCCTACTTGATTTTAATTTTTTTGTTTTAATGTGTATGTACACACAGGTGGACCAGATTAATGGAGAACATTCTAGACTGGGTGAGAAATCATTCTAATTTGAGTGAGCTATAATGTATTTCCTGTCACATGCATGTACTGTAGTTACATTGTATACCATCTAGAAAATTCTCCACTGATCTGGTCAGCCTGTATGTACTATATCTATATCAAATAGAATGTTCTCCATTAATCTGGTCCACCTGTGTACATACACATTAAACAACCATGCATACAGTACATCATACATGTACATAACTACTATGTGTACATTTGTAGCAAAAAAAGCTAAAATGTGTACATTTGTGACACTATGAAGGTGGACTTGTCCCTTAAATCTAGTGGAGCAATGCTTGAACTCTTTTCTCTTCTTGAGTAATTAGAGCATCTGTCGTGAGTACTGTATACGCTATATATTTCGCGTGGGTCTTATTTTCGCGAATTTCGCGAGTCAGGAGCTATTCGCGAAATTAACAACACGCGAAAATATTACCTTACATTACCTTACAGATAATACAAACATTTCAGTACGAGTATACCATGTCACTGCTTACCGAACAAACCATACTGGCTAAGCTTGTTTACGTACATATAGCATGTCCACGTCTAACTACTAACTAGTATACACAGCCCAGTCGCTGTAAGTAGCATTCGCACAGCACAGCGTATTAACAGCGTCTGGGGTGGTCGGGCTAGTCCACGTCTACATACGAATACTGTAGAGCCAATCCATTATCGCAACCCCTCGTATCACTCGTCAGAAATCTAGCGCGATGAACTTAACCACTTCAAAAATGTTGAATTCTAACTTATTAGTTCGCAGAGTTTGGTAAGTTTTTTTCATGCAGTGTATAGTATCATTCTTATTTGCTAGTAAGTTGAAAATTCACACTTTCTTTGCCACTTCATATTTTCTCTGGTCCCCCAATCGCGAATTTAACCACTCGCGAAAATGTGTGACAGCGGCAATTCGCGAAAATGTATGTACGCGAAAATTATAGCGTATACAGTAAATACTCAGTACGACACACTTTCGTTGTTAAGGCATGTGCACATACATAATAAACAGAATTCAAATACTGATTGTATATTGAACGCTCCTTACAGTAATTATTTACATTCTACAACTAGTTTCAAATTTCTGGCTAACATCCCCAGAATCATTCTAGTCATGTGATCTATGATTCAAAACCACATGGGAAGTTTATTGCCAACCCACTCCCCACTCCCAAAGATACTAAAACCGAACACAAAATGTTAAATACCATGATCTCAAGAGATTACCTAGCAAACTCAAGGAGAAATGGATTTAAATTACTGCCACGAACAGGGAAGCTGGGTATTGCCAACAAATTGAATGCCATATGGACTGTATGCTACAATGGTATCAATGTTGTACCCTGATATTATCTTGTACTGGACACATAATTTTGCATTCTATCATCAGCTACAGTTTCCTCCCCCCCCCCCCCCCCCCTCTTTACGGTTTATTAGAATGCCAGCATTTCATAAAGAATTCTGTATCTGTCTGCCTGTTTTACTGTCTTTTTCTCAAACATCTTACAAGAGCACTCAAATTTTCATTTAAACATGTCAAGCCCTATCTAAAATTGCCTGTATTGATATCTTGGTGTCTATACCATATTATGCTCCACAATACTTTCTCTCCTAGCATTTTCAGGTAGGCCTACTGTCATATCGGTACACATATACACACAGACACACACACACATACACAGACACACACACACTTATAGCCACATTAACAGAGCAGAGGGATGCTTGTCATAATAAAGTATTCCCTCAGGGTAATAATTTCATTACTTTGCCCGAGTCAGCTGCATCTGGTACTCAAGAGGGGGAGGGGGAGAGGGAGAGAGATTTGACTGTGGGTTAGCCACATGACAGACAATTTTAATTTAATCATAGCAAATATAATGTAGTGTTCTGTGTGTGTAAAAAATTGTGAGAGCGTCTATTCCTGGTGATTACAAAGCTGTAATGGTACCGACAGTTATAATTTTCATCACCATTATTATCATCATCTTCATTATTTTCATCATCATCAACATCATAAATACTCCCATCATCATCATCATCATCTTCTTCATCATGATAACACAGTAAAAACAATAAGGATGGCTAATAGCAAATCAGCTCAAAAGTGCATAAAAATACTAGCAAATGTAAAGTAATCAAATATTCATAATACAGATCCCCCTGTCTGTACACAGAATATTCAGGCCTGCTGTCTTTGACAATGTTGTGAAGGTAAAGCCAAAAATGTATGCTGGCATGGCTAAAAACAATATAATGTGTGTCCTGCATTTCTCAAGAACAAATCGAGCGTGTATCATGAAAATCAAAAGCAATTGCAGGTCTTTGATGTAAGGTATAGTGAATATACCAGGAAGAGTACCCTTTAATCATCTCCTCATTTAGTGTTGTTCAACAAAGATTCGATGGTACCCATGTATCCACTGGGCATTAGCTGGTACCATGCATTTCTGACTAGACAGCAATGTGCTGTATTGGAAGGGAGTTTGTTGTCGTGGCAACCACTTAGGGTTGATCAAAAAGCCTCCAGGTGATGTTTTGAGGTAAGGAAAGTGATTGATGGCGCTTTATTCCAGAGGTGAGGATTGTACACATTCATCAAAGGCACCCAGAGTCATTGGCTGCACATTCTTCACACCCACAGTGGTGCTAAAATCAGTTTTTCACACACACAGTAATGGGGGGGGGGGGGGGGGGGGAGTGAAGAGGCAATTATATAACTCAGTTGCCTGAATCACAAAATCATCTACCTATTTCAAGCAGAACACAAAACCATCATGAATGCCTACAAATGCTTAATCACAATACTATAGCCACTCCTGCTATAAAATTTATCATACAATAGCTTTTTAGCTTCCTCTTGGAATTTGTTGAACACTCATTTGCAAATGTTCCAATTCTTTTAAAGTAACGTAAGTATGCTGAAAGGGAAGTAGAAAGTACTTGTTCAAGATAAATTAAAACAATGCAAGTTTGGCAGAATTACTGAGGGGGAAAAAAAACCTTGACATAAAAATATTTCGGAACAGGTCATATACATAATAAACAAGATTTCAGTATTCCAGACTTTCCAAGATTTTAACGAAAGAATCTCATGGCATTTAATTTACATTCCGCAGGATTACTAGCCCATGGACTATTGTAAAAGTGAAAACCCCTACTGAATCAATTTCCATACCGGGCCAGTTTTGGTGAATTCGATATTATATACTTTCATAAATAAAATCTGACATTTTCCTGCAACTTTTGTATTCTCTAAAAATGATTGTGCTCTATTTTTCTAGTAGTTTGGTCTCGCATCAAATTTGCAGAATTATCCTCATTCATGGTACCTCGTGGTGTTAGATGACACAAGGGGATTTGTGAGCTACATACGGTATACACCATATATTTAGCAAGTCTCATTTTTTCTTCTTTTTTTTTTCTTTTTTTGGGGGGAGGGGGAAATTGGGACTTCCTGACAATTTTGCAAACTTGTGGTCAAATCCATGATCATAGAGTACAGTAGAGAATGGAGAAAAGTATGTTTGCACATCATATTAATGTCAAGATCAGAGTTAATGGTTTTGTGTGTTGTTGAATTCGCGAACAGCACTCGACCAGCGAAATTCGCAAAAATAAAAACCTTGCAAAAATATATGGTGTATACAGTAGACATCATGCAATACTTACCGAAGCGCCGAGCACGACAAAGATGTGAGGAACTTCATCGTCCTGATTCATGCTTTCCTTCAGCATAGAAAGTCCACTCTCCTGGAAAACAAAAAAGCAAACAAAAAAGAGGAAAATAACATCAAAATTTTGTTATTTTGGAGAAAGTAACCAACCCCAAGTTACTACATTTTGTTCCTTTTTTTTCTATTGCTATGATTAAAAGCAGTCTCCTTGATTTAGGCTATAGTGTTCCTTTTTCACAGTGGCAAAGCAAAGCACAGATAAAAGAGAAGTTAAGGGAGGCTTGGTGAAAGATTAGTCGCAAACACAGAATAAAACAGCCGCAGCAGGTTATTGATTAGATGATTATTTCACTATTTCATGGCCAAGCTAGTCCCATTTTTGATTTTGCGTCTGCATGTCAGTATTTTTGTTGCTTTTTGTTATATTTTGCTTGCTTACACAATTGTTTTTATCTCTTTTTTTGGGGGGGGGGGGGGTGGGGACCACAAGAAATCATGTCTGTTGATTACAGTGTCTGTTGATGAAACAGGACAGACCCATAAGTAGAAGTCTACCAAAGTAAACAGAACACAGATTGGCAACGAAATGCACAAAAACTGTAAGAATAAAAAATTATAGGCAAGTTACGTATGAAAACTTTACAAAGAGAACGCATAAGAGCAGGCATAGTAGAGAGAATGGGGGGGGGGGGGGAGAGTAACATTGCAAACCACATAGGCATAGCAGAAGTCATAAATCATCATACTCCTCTGGTAAATAAAATTGTGGGGCAATAGAAACTAGCAAACAGGATTGCATCAAAGTGAAATACACAAACATGTGCAAGGCAATGCAGGAATGCAGCTTAAGGCATTGTAGTCAGTACAATGCTGAACAAAAGAAAATGCATTACAAAAGAGCAGATCTCGCAAATCAACACTTCTCCTGGGGCCAAATTCAAATATTGAAAATAAGACGAACAACACTGTATGAAAGCATATAGTGGTAAAACTTTCATTCAATTATCACATGGACCATTATGTAGGCCTACACACACATTATGATTATGATTATGAAAGAAAACGTGAAACTGCTGAGCTCCAGAGGGATTAGAAAACCCCTTGCAACCAAATTGAAGACTGTAAGCTTTGCTTTAGAATGGATTCTTTGTCCCTTTCACCAAAACTGGAGCCTCACAAATATGATAGAAACAATAATAATTCAAAAACAAAAACAAAAACAAAAACCAGCAGCCAAAAAGGAGAAATAGTAAAATGTTCATGGAATTGTAGGATCTGGGAGACTAGCTTTTTCATGCCCTTTGGTTATAAATGCAATGTTAAAAAGGGGCCAGTTTTGGATTGTCACCCCCTTGTGCAGTACAAACACAGAATACCATTTACTCCATTGCACTACAGACCTGTGTGGTGGTATTATAATATTCATATACAGAATTAAGCCTTATCACACCTGCCATTCCCATAAAACAGGAAGCTTGCCCAGAGTCTTGCCTGACAAAGCAATAATATGCAAATGACCAAGACTTTTCCTGTCACAGTAAATGGTACCCTTTAATCATTCAGATGGTGAATGAACAAAAAGAAGATTTACACACCTTTGCCTTCCCTCCCAAGTAATTTGCTGCTGGTGCCAGCAAGTACAATATTGCAGGCAAAAACAGATAGATGCAAACAGTTTATTCCTGACATAAAATGTACCCCACCTTCATTACTTCACCTTGTGTGACAGTAAACTCTCCATTGAAAAAACAGATACCATGTGACAATAGTAAAATTCAGGAAACTTCCAAATATCACACAAATTCACAAAGCTATTTGTATCCCCATGGTACTCTAAAGCTAAGAGGGTGAAAGGCTAAGCACTACACAAAACCCATGTACGCAGCACGTTTTAAAATTACAAGTACAATCTGGTGATTAAACATGCATGTTGATTTATCAGACTCAACCTTCATATATGGTTACTTCTTACAAGCGTGAATGGGTAATTTTCCTCGTCTTTATAGAGGGACAGAGTATTTTTGTAAAAACTGTGGTCTTAGTGAGATTACTACTTTCAGTTCTCATACAACTACCACAAAAGATAATTAGACTAACCACATTTTCCCACCTTTCAAAAATACAGCAATATCCTCATATTTTTAGAGATATCACTAGACCTTTGGGACTTCTTTTTTATGGCATTTGCTCATATCCACAACAATTTTCTGAAATGTCAGACTCCCTTTTACTTTATGTCCTATTTCAGGAAGTAAACATATTCTACAGATAAGTGCATGCTCCAATGGATAGCTAGATTGCAACATTTAGCCTTGGCCAGCAAAAACAGAATTATTCATACTCACTAGCTTAAAGACAAGATCATAATGTCAGCATAAGGTTCACAAAGTAGCCCTCCCCCAAAGGCATGGTTGAATTAAAGCAATGAATAATTGTCAACCATCACCACAGTGAAACTGAATGTGATTGTGCAGTCGTAAAAACTAGCATTGATTCATTATTGCTTCTCCATGGAATGTAGCATGCTCATACAGATCCCACGAAAAACACAGTGTTACATGAGAAAGATAATAATCTAAATTTGTCAGCTAAATCATGCAGGACAACTAAGTAATGCACAGATACATACGTGACTGAAATAACAAGATTACGACAATATGTTAGTCACAAAGTTTGGACACCGGTTTAAAACATTTGCTCTGTCCAAACATAACAGCATTGTATGTCTTCTACTCAGTGAAGGAAGTTTATGCACATAAATACAAACACTGGACAGCATATAAAACACAGTGGCACTTGTGCTGTTATGTCACAGTATTTGCCAAGCAAGACTATCTTGTATCAAGGTACATACCACAGGTAAGACAGAGACCCCGAGCAGCAGGGCACAAGAATAAAGACTACTCTCAAACTCCCCGAGGTCGCAGTACCTCAATGAAAGAATTCCTTGATGCTTTTCCCTTTAAAAAGATTCAATGGCTTTGCGACTTCTGCCTAAAGAAGCAAGGTAATATGAATACCGGTGGCGGCGGCGTGACTCTGCAACACTTGGGATCAAGAGCCAGTCTCTATGGGCTCGGCAGAGGAGTGGCAGTACCCTTTTGGACTTCCTTCACACCGAAGTGCAAACACAACTAAAAGCCCCCTGTCCAAATTCTCCAGGTCTGCAGTTGCTACCAATGTTTGCATGCATTCACCGGCTGGTTAGTGTGTATGTGTACGCCTTCCTTATTTCTTTCTCTCTCTCCCCCTCTCTCTACACCTGATTGTGCATACTAGTACCCTACTCCGCAGTGACAGCCAGCTATTGTGCTGGTACCGTGTAGGATACTGTGAGGGTGCTCTTCAGAAATGGCTAACAATCCAAGTTAAATGCGTCTACTCGGTGTGACTACCACTAGTCACGACCATCAATAATCACACCATTATTGTGGGCATACAGGAGATCACAAGGACTGTACACTGCAAGTGTTGGTCCTCATTAAAAAAAAAAAAAAAAAAAAATGAGGCAACAAAGAAAAAAGGAGAGGGGTACCACAGAAACAATTTGCTGGTCTAGTGGGTGGGCAACCAGAACTCACTGTAGGGCCAGCAGATTGTAAGTTCCCTCCCTAGTTTAGTAAATAATTATGATAATTAGTAAGATATGTTTTATGTGCCACATAATTCACAAACATAATATTTTGCAAAGTAGAAATTGTCTTGACAATACAACGTCACTTGTTCTTTTTTTTTTTTAAAACACATACACATGGTGATGAGAAGCAGTATCTTATAGGCAAAGATGATTTTTCCAATCTTAAAGAAATTACATTTCATTTGAGTTATGGGAAGCAATATTAAATTTTGGATTTTTACAGTAATACATAAATCCTAAACAATATTGTTTATGGAGGAAATAAATTGTGAACTAAACCATGCCAATAGTTCCTTTTGAGAATGTTTGTAATACATCAAACAAACGGGCTTTTCCATGCATTCTTTTTAACAAGAGGAGACGATACAAAATCGTTTGTCAAATGTTTGTACATCAACAGAATTCCAAAAATTTGTAATCATCAATATTAGGTTGACTTGGTGAACTTGCCACTGTAATACTGTCAAATTTATTCAGACCAAAAGTTTGCCTGTAAAGATATTGCAGGTATGTTGATCACCCCTATGCATCAAGCTGGCAGATAAAATGAGGTGTAATAATTTCCAGTAATAAAGACCGATTGGTGATTGAAAGGGAGAGTGATTAACTCTTTATGTGCCATGTTCACACGTCTGACTCTGTCGACGGCGTGCCAACTTCGCATACATCTGCTCAAACGCACTAACATGCCCAAACTGATTGATAAATCGCCAAATGTCACAGTACAATGAAAACGTTTCTCGCGATTCCGTTCCTCTCATATTTAGCTTGCATTATATGTGGTGATTGACTAGCAATCGGTGTTCCCTACTGGATTTGCGTGTAAATTCTAAGTTTCTGCCACAGTTTTGTATGCAAAAGTTATGCTCTACCTAAATGTAGCTACTGGTCATTTGAAAGAAAAAAAAAATCATAGATTTGACGTACAATTTACGTCAAAGCAAAGCTTGATATTTTCTCTACAACTTTGCTCACTACGTGTCTATGCGTCTTTTTATAATACTGGAGAGATTTTAGCAAACAAGAAATGTCATATTTCCATTGTTTCAAAAACAGCTGTGATATTTTCAAAAATCTTTTATACACGTGGAAGAGAGAGTAGAGATAAAATTCTGAAATAGGTTTTCCGATGCAATTTCATCAGAGCTGTCTTTCAATTTATGTCTAGGCATGCACACATTGTCACAGTTTGCACCTAAAATCAACTCATATTCACAGGATTCTCTTTTAAAAAAATTATAAAACTACAAAATGGTCACAATTTTTGAAATCTAGTGGTAGAGAGGACAGTAATGGCAATTAATACAGAAGTAACTCTAGTTTAACTAGACTACAATAATACAATGATCCTCATTGATGATATATACATGGGCAAAATTTTTCTTACCGGTACTTCACAACAAAAAAAAAAAAAAAATCTATTTTCTTCAGGGGTAATATGATCTCAAATAAATCAAGATCAAAATCGTAATCATGTTTGTAAATTTCTTCTGATCATCAAGCTTGGGCAAAGTTCAGTAACATCCGGTAGACTGTTCTCCTTACGACTTTTTACATCTAAACATACACTTATTGAGGGACGCATGGTGCAGAGTTACTAACTTGTGGGTCCATAAACCTAGACTCCTGGACTCTTTTATAAGATTCAACACAATGTAAACACCTCGTGTAAGCTGGTACTTGGAAGTGAATTATGCGCATGCAGTGATGTTTACAAAGGATGACTCAGTGTCAAGATGTCCATATTTACTGTTGCATAAAAGTAAGTAGACACATGATTTCTACGTACATACAGATATCTCAATGATAGTATGCATTTAAAAGAATTGGTCTGTGAACACGCATTGTGAAGAGACCGAGATCTGCATGAAATGTATTTTACTGTCAGTATGTTTTGTGGTGGTTTTCTTGCGGATTTTGCTGTTGATTAATATATTACTCAAGTAATACAATGCACAGTATGTGCAAGTAGTATCAATTTCCACTGTAAACACATACACACGCGCGCACACACACACACACACACACACACACACACACATATACCACACACATTTAACAACTACTGGGTGTAAAACATGCACACACACAGGCAGAAAACACACAAAATTGGATGTGATGCTTGAACAAATTTGAATTGAACTTAATTGGGAGGGGGGGGGGGGGGGTACGAGAGCACCACAAAGCCTAGATATAAAAATATTCTATCCCTCATTTTGTGATTCCCCTGGGAACCCCTTTGCTGTTTTTAAAAAGGATCACATTGGTAGTGGTAGCGGGCAATTATAATGAGGATCCTTGACATATAGTATGCTAGTGTTTATCAAACAACTACGACCCTAAGTCTCGCTTGTTATTCAACAGATGAGGTATTGAAATTCATCCTGTGCTCCCATGAACTTGATGAATCATATCTGCTTTGTACAATGGTAGCGATAGCACCAGGCACACACAGCATTTTATAAGCTGAGCTGAGCAGTGCATCAATCCCTCAGTTTCCTGGGACATGCATTTGTAATACAGTGGGTTGAACAATTTGTGTGGACTCTAAAAAGTCAAAAACTACTACTACATGTATATTCACCAGTAATTGCAACACCTGCTTTATTGTAAAAGAGGAGAACATAAGTTAAAGGGGCATTCCGGACGATTTTCATAATTTCACATCATGTAGTACATAAATCGACAGCTCCATGTATAGATTTGTGGAATTTATTGCGGTCCTTAAGCAGAGAAACCAATAAATTGAAAATCTTAAACAAATTACACTGAACAGTGTTGATGACATCAGAGCCTCATCTATTTTAGAAATGTAGCAGTGTAATTCCATTACAATACCGCTTGTTCAACAAGCTCACCTGTGAAAAATCTATGCATGCCTTCTTCTTTTGTCCTGCTTCCTTGAGCCCCAACTCATGCATTCTTATGGTGAGGCTGCTATGTCATCATCCTTGTTCATTGCAATTTGTTATAGATTTTGAAAACATTCTCATTCCTCATCCCAATCACTAAATATTCTGAAACTCTGTACTCAGTTTAACTAATTCATAGTTGTTCAAATGTAAAAGTCTCAAAATCACCCGGAGGTCCCCTTTAATACTTCTTCAGTTATAACAGTACTTGTATAGCTTCAAGCTTGAAGATTATGCACTGTAGCATGTGAATACATGTGCAGCTGCATGCGTGCTCTTCAAGTCAAATTCCACAAATATAGTGTATTCAATAATGTATACAGAGAGTGCAAATAAAATCATTTGTTTCTTTGTATGAGCTGTAGGTTACGTCTCCCTCAAAAAAAGTTTGAATGCCTTGAGGGAGGGTGAGTCAGCCGGGTCTGCTGGTAGATGGTTTCTTGTCACTGGTACGTAGTTCAGGGGGGTGTTTCATCAACGTTTGTCGGCGCTGACAACTTGAATCACCACAGTAACAGTCAGTGACCAGAGCATCTCAGCGAATCAAAACCAAGGATTTTGCTGAAATTGGTCGGCGCCGACAGTTGTCGGCGCTGACAAGCGTTGATGAAACATCCCCCTGGAGAAGATGATGGAGTCATACACCTGATTGGTGTATAATTGTGTTCTCAACGTAATCTACAGTACATTGTATACCCCCTTGTAGATTAAATTAAATTAGAAGGTATTTAGAAGGTAAATTAGAAGGTATTTAGAAGGTATTGCTGCCAGTCTATGTCCACCAGATCATAGCGGATACAATACAGCATTACAAAACAGCTTTGTAGATGTCTGCTAGCAAGTGATGGCCATAGATAGCATTGTGGTACTGTGTACAGATTAATTGTTTTATTATCATCATTACCAGTATTTTTTTGTTTTGCTCAAATTGCATTTCACTTTGTCAGACTGCTTGTCTATTCTCAATGTTGTAATGCTGTACAAAAGAACCCTACAGTAATGAATGCTTGCAGAATTGTAAGACATAAAGTATGTTCTAATGGCAGAGTTCTTCCTGATTCAGGGGGGGGGGGGGTTCTGCTCTACTGCCTTTGAGGAAGTACATGTAGCAACAGGATATTCCACTGATTTCTCACATTCCGCAAGTAACAAGTCATGATAATAACCCAATGCTCATTTACAAGTCTTGCAATGGCACGATGGAACCAGAAGTACAGCTACAACCGCAAGGGTAGACTTTCCAACTATATCATTAACCCGTTGAGGACTGACTGATTTTGCTACAACACGCATTTCCCATAGACCCCTGCCCAGGTATACTCGGGACTCGTCCTCAACGGGTTAAACAAGAATAGAATTTTGTGGATAAGAATGTACACATGAGGACGTAAGACATTATATAGAGGCAAAAATACATTGATAACAGACTGGATGGCCCTTGGAAGAAGCATCAGTGGATTGCAATACAGTAGTATAGTATCCTGCCTGCAGTGGGAACATTTTGCAGGACTTGAGGATGATGGCAAGATAGAGCGAGGAAGGTCAACATTGTCCACATACAGTCAGACCGCAACGTCCTGAAAAGCCTTCGCATTTATCGTACGCGTATGAATGGACCTCGCGGACATGAATGCGTAATGAGCTGGGAGACCACATTTTTAGAGCGTCTGTAAATCTAAACGACATTATCAATCTTCATGATTTATACATCGATAAAAAGCTGAAGAGTTGTACTTTGATGAAATTCGACCACTTAAAAGGTTATGACATATCTTATACTGAACAAGGAAATTATAAAACACAAAATTTGCATAATTTTCATTTTTCTTAAGGGGTACACTAGACCAACGAAATTAAGGTGGACCAAAACGGAAGAGGTATAAAATGAAAGAGGAAATATCATTCTATGAAAACACAATGACTTTATGTGGACTGATCCTTTGAACGGGTCAGGTTGGCAAATAAATCATTGTGTTGTACAGTTAATTTTTGACGAGATTTCAGTTTGCCGCGAATACGCGTTTCTGATTGGTTAATTCCCTCTGAGTGGAGAATTGAACGAACCTCGCGGAATGACAGTAAACGTGTACTCTACATACAGTAATACACTGTGTTCAGGTCAAAAATAGTAGAGATAACAAGATACGAAGGTGCGCAATAAAAATGGACACAAAATGGCTACCCTACATGACGATACAAAAGAGAGCTAAATACAAACTCAGTACACCTAGGAAACATAATTCATTTCCATAGTTAGTGGTATCTTTAATATCTTA
Source organism: Diadema setosum (assembly GCA_033980235.1). Lineage (NCBI taxonomy): Eukaryota > Metazoa > Echinodermata > Echinoidea > Diadematoida > Diadematidae > Diadema > Diadema setosum. Next base: position 16,482,227 of record CM067060.1, on the reverse strand, counting down.
TAAAGATTTAAAAGTTATAGACGTAGCTTTTTTTCGATTTATTTTGAAGAACGAGATTTTAAAGTAATAAGGATTATTTCGTGGAGGTAACAATTTGGCAACAACATGATCTCACAATTTAAACGCTTGATAAACAACAACATCTGCGAAGACAGCGCGTCTCAGGCAAAGACACACATCACCTGAGATGCGCTGTCCCTGAAGCTGTTGCTGCTGTTTATCAAGCGTCTCAGGTGATGTGCGTATACGCTTGAGGACTGTGCGCTGTCCATTTGTTTTGTACAGGATTAGCGCACACTTTCCTGTCTTATTAGTTAAGCATCTTTGGTTCAGGCAACTGCAGCTAAGATCTCCACAAATACAACAAGAACAACACTCCACTCTGATCGACAGCTCAACTTTGGCTTGAACTTTGTTTGCACAACTAAATAGAGTAGCGTGCATTAAAAAATAGCATACAAATCAATAATAAGAGATCTAGCACTAAGTTTGTGCACATGAGTTCTTTGGGGCTCCCTATTTGGTATTAGAAAAATTATTCCTTATTAATCCACTGTATACATCACTGAGTAATTCATCTAATGATAGCGTGGGAGCGCATGATCATTCATGTATCTCAAATTGCCACACAATGATTTTTACTCGACGAGACTTTCAATTTTTATTGTTTTCTAAGCCAGGGACCAATTCAGTTCTTACTGTGCTATTATAACAAGTACATATCTAAAACATTGACTATCATTCATGTGGTGAGTCAACCTATGAACGGGTCGGGTTGGCAATAAATAGAAAGCCTTGTTCTAATTTGTCTCAGGGTCGTTTGGAAAATATCGATATAATGCAGAGATATGAATAATGGTATCATAAGCTCATTTTATATAATGTAAACATTAAAAGGTGTGATTTATTTCAAATATTCACAAACCATGTCAATTAATCACGGATAGTAGATCTTCATGTCGTCAATAAATGAATCTCGTAGACCATGCACTTTGTCTCTGAATTATCTCAATTAATCACGGATAGTAGATCTTCATGTCGTCAATAAATGAATCTCGTAGACCATGCACTTTGTCTCTGAATTATCTCGCAAAATCTCGGGTGCTGAGAAGGACATGCGCAAAAACCTGCGCCTACGATAAATTTTTGATTTGAGCTCATTAACAGCAGCGTTGCGGTCTGACTGCATACAATTAGGTGTTAAAAATGCTCACTGTACAAAGGCTTAATTCAGTTCTCTCTTTATACAAAGTAGGTAGAGGTTGAATTCATGTTGAGCAAATTGGAAAGCAAATTAACTCTGCTGAGAAGTCTGGTGAACATTTGAATCGGTCAAGAAACACTAAAAAATTCTGATGAATATAAAACACTCTCCGTCTGTTGTCTGGAACTTTCCATCACATTTTCAATGTCGAGAAATATTTTTGCTGTGTTTTCCCACATGCGGTTATGATAACTTTCACCCAAAAAGAGTGAAAATGGTTTCATAACTCACAGCTTGCAATACAGTAGGTACATAAAAATTTGAAATATCCAGTTGTTTTTGTTTGAATGCAAGTATTCCCAAGGCTCAAATCCTAATATATCTTACTGATCATTATTTTGATTATCATTAAACCAGGCTTAACATTATGTTTTAACACTTATATGGCAGGATTTAACTTTTTTTTTTTCTTGCATATATATATATGATCAATGAGAAATTGTGAGGTAATCTAATGACATTAGATCAGCTAACCTCTTTGAGAACTGTTTTGCAAAATCTAGCAAATTTATACAATTTGATCAATGACTTTCTTGCTTTTACTCTAACTTTGATCAAGTTTTTGCTTAACATTGTGCTTGTAAAATTTCACCTTTCCTTTTCAGACTACACTTGTAACTTCTAACTTGCCGAGAATTCCCTTTTGATTCTAAAATCACCTCGTAGTGTTACAGATCTGTGTGTTGCTTCATCTGAACATACATGAGCTCAACCAGTAACACTTGACAATGTCTAGATTGAGCCGCTATCTTTAATCCTTTGAACCCTGCACCACTCACCATGCTGTCCTTACCTATATGTGTATGAGGCGGTGCAGCGTGTGACAATAAACCGTATACACCACATAATTAGCGAGTCTAAATTTTTGCGAATCGGGACTTCCCGACGATTTCGCGAGTGGTAAAATTCGCGATCATGGAGTACTGTACTGAAAGGAAAAATGTACAACATGTGTGTCACATTCATATCGGGATCAGAGTCATTATTTTTGCATGTCCTTAATTTCTTGAGTAGCACCTGGCTTACGAAATTCGCAAAAATATAAACGAAAACTAAAAGCGAAATATTCGGGGTATACAGTAGATGTTTTCATGTCAGATCAATGTTTCATAATAGCCTATTTTCAGAATCTTGAGCTCAGATTTTAATAATAACCCAATGACGAAAAAGTGCACTATTTGATAAATGTATTAGCAAACTAATTTGAAAGCCAAGCTCATACCCAAACTCCGGAAATTTCTGAAATAGAAGGATGACTTGCAAATGTGAATTCGTTTCAAGAAATTACAGGGATGTATTCCATCATGCCTAGCAATAGTAGCATGCATGTGTGACCACATCATTTGAGGCAACCTGCACACCAAGTGTGCTTTGGGTTATTTTTTTTATTTTATTTATCTATTTTTTTTTTTTTTTGGCGCCGCTCTACCGACGATGTTTACGCATGCTCAGGTACGCCCTATCGAATTACCGGTAGCTCAAAAAAAAAAACTCGCGGGCTGATTCTCTTAAGGCTGATGTGAATATAAAATGACTTGGCATGCTAACATTTGATTGTGAAAAGAAAAAATCGAGCTTTAAAATGCCCGTGTTTCTTTGCCTGGTTCATATCATCCCTGTATTATTATTAGTGCATTTAACTTTTCATTTTGTTTAAAATCATGCTAAATTTTGTTCAATTTCTTTGGTATGTGCAGCAGTGTGTTATAGAAACTCTACTTGGCAGTAGTAGTAGTAATATGGTGTATTAACGGTCAAGGCAATAATCATTTCATGCTTTACATGAGAACGATTTTCCTCACACTTCACAGATTCACTACAACATACATGTTTGGGTCTAATTTCCCTTTAAAGTAGCACTTCATCCTTTCAATAGCTTCCATGGAAAATGCTCACTATATAGGAGTCATATGGAGGTGAAAATTGCTTTCACTTTTACACGGCTGGGTCTGTATCAAACATGCCTTCATAACACAAACACACACACACACACACAAAACTGCACAGCGTGAAGCCAAGTAGAGGGCTCAACATGCTCCCATTTCGCATTCAAATTGCTCGCTAGTACCGGCTGCTGCGTACGTAATAAAATCAGATTAATTATCCGTAGCCAGGTGCGGGGGAACATACCGTTTCAGCTCCACGATTGAACAGATTCACCACATGAATTCAACGCACCACATGCCACTTCCCAATATTAACAATTGATTTGCTCGAGACAAATATGCGGCGGATAAACCCTGCGTAGATACGCAGCAGCCACACGCCCGAAGTCACCGCGCCTGATACTAGGAAGCATGCGTATAGCAAGTCGCGGCATAGCAAATGCATAGGAACGTTTGTGGCGGCTTCACGTTTGAAATGTGCGTGGAAGCCATATCAACATGTGCGCTGCATCTATGAATCCAAACTCCCCCGGGTGATGAGAGCTCGGAGAGGGGGACGCCACACTACACACGGCTGGCAGGGCCATCCGCTGGTCAATGCATACAAACGTGTACAGTCATGTAATTGGACACCATTTGAACAGCGCATTTTTCAATGACATTCAAGGAACGCAGCCATCTCATTAATAAATTTCAGGGCTGGGATTGTAACCTATCGGCGTAGCGACAAGGAGCTAGAAGCAAAAGATGCTAAGCAAGCTTTGGCTAGACTAACTAATACTATTTTTTCTCATAATGAAAATAATGTTAACTTTCAGAAAGAGAAAATGGTTAAATGTAACGTGTCGTAGGTAGTGTCAGTGTGATACAAGAGAAAGGGCAGCGTGCAAGAGGTACAAACCCAGAGGTTCACAAGTTCCATTACCCTGCCGGAATCTGTCATGATTTCCAAATTTGTGCCTTCCACAGCGTCCCTCGAATTCAAGACAAGGTACAGTCTAGATGACAAAGGTGACTACAAGTATCCGATTTTGTCAACTGGCTGTGATGGCATGAATATATCACAACGACACAGATTACTCGCTGCAGCAGACGCTGACGAAAGACCCAGTTCATCTAATCACGCCCCTGCGAATCCGATGCCTTTTTACTGTATAATAATGTGGATGCACACATTGACCACCAACGCGGAACAGGAACTATAAACGCTGAGAGAGCGACGAACTGTTTTTGTTTCTTTTATTTTTTTTCTGCACACGCACTCTCCCAGAACAAAAGCAAAAAGAGTCAGCAAGCTCGAGTTCCAAACATCCTGAGCAGGTTCAACAGTTACAGTAGTAATACACGAAAGGATCAAGGGCAGCGACGTGCAGAATAATTACGCGCGAAACGCATTATGCTGATTATGATACATGTTGCCGGTGGCGTTCGGCGAATCATGTTCTTGTTTTGAAGGGGCGTGGCTGCACGCCCGTCGGTAAAAGTGTGTCTCTGGAGTCACACGACACTCATGCACCACGCAAAGAGAATCTCTTTGGCACCACGTCCTCTTATGAAAATAAACTAAAAGAAAATACAAAGAGAATTCCACAAAATTTCACTTTAACTATAAAATTTACACATTCTCTCTCCTTGAAATACTGATGGATGTAAAAGGGTATAATTCGCCCTTTTTTCTTAAAGAGGTTAGTCAACTGCTTTTTCATTATGCTAGAAAAAATATAATAATTGTTAAATATGCCTACTCCTTACAATATCATCTTCTCTTTGTCATTGTCCATGCTAGACGTCGTGAAATTATAGCCTTCTTATCCAGCAATGGCGGCACCAAAACTTTTGAACGGATTGTCCGATTTTCCTTTACCTTCAGCTGATGTATTCTATTACGACCTACGTAAATCATGACTTTTTTCCTCGCAACTGAAAACTTCTATTCCTTTTCTGTCGCATACAATCACGTTAATGGCCATTTGCATATTATACGCACTATACATCAACCATTGCTGCTGATTGCTAGATGGCCATTGCTGCTAATTGCTATATCAGACGAGCCTGAGCTCTGCGTCATCGTGTCTGCATGAAACATTAAAAACAAAAAAACAAAAAAAAAGAATTAAGAGTATAATCTAAGAAAAAAAGACATTCCATTTAAAACAAAACGAACATCCCGGCGGGGAAAAAATCCCTGCGGATATCATACAGTTGATTTTTAAAGTTTCTATTATACTTGTTGTTGTTCTTTAAGTAAACAACGCATGTATAGTAGCTGTATCGATTGCATTTACGCAAATTAAATGCAGCGATGATGTAATTTCCTCATATTCAGGTCTTCCCTGGGGGACCTGTAATAGGAGCCTATTAATATTCACCAATCAAGACAAGATTATTTAACCATTATGACATGATGATGCTATAAGGATTATAGAACCAGCACTGCACTGTCAGGCGGAAGCTTGGTGGTCGCCTGACCTGTGGTCAGGAGGCCGTTGGTTCGAATCCATTTATGCCCATTTTTTTTTTTTTTTAATCATAGCTATACTACTAATGCGGTGCTTGCTTACGGGTCGATGTAGGGCAATGTGTCAGTGTTGTGGCGTGCATCAAATTGATTGCGGGGTTGTAATAAGCTCGTAGCAATGGGTAACGCATGCGCGAGTGTGGGCAAGTCATAGGCTTATCACGTTGGTGATTTAGATGATTATCATTGTGTACAAATCAACACAACAGGTGTGAGATGATGACATTATGACCTCATCTAATTTACATAATTAAGGTTCAATGACTGCCACTACACTGTTGCACTGTAAAAGAATGTGTAGATAATACCAAAATTTCATAACTTCTACACATTCTCAATCAAGGTTAAATGAATCGTTGCTTTTTCTGGTGCTTGGGTTCCCCCTCCCCCCATAATGTAGTCAAGTCACGTTGATTATGGAGTGTCTTTTTAATCAGTTTACTCCCAAGACTAGTGAGGGCCTATGCATGAATGGGATGGTATAAGAGTCACCATCACATATAAATGGACTATTAACGAGGGTCTTTCTTTGATCCTAATGTCACCACCCCGCCCCCTCGTTATGTGCATTGGGACAAACCATGGACCTACAAACTAATGACTGTGTGATGTATAATCGGTATCGTCACTGACAAGAGAACCGCGCGTTTTCCTCATTTTGGTCTTATAGTGTATGATCTGGCTGCAAGGTGCCCTTTCAGACTCAACTGCATGCTTTTGAATAAACGCCAATATGACGGGGAGCAGCAAACTACAAAACATTACAAATTTGGTGTCTCAAAATTGATAATTACTGAAGTGGACACCTGCGGACACGAATGTAGGTATAATTATACTACTGGTATTGCCGTCAAGTCGTCTGTCCGGTACCGCTCATCCTTTAAACAATGTGCGAAAAGGGGGATGTAATATAGACTACAATTACGATCAACCTGCCTAAATGTTTGCGTTCTCTCGTAAAGTACGCGTATTTCCCAAATGAAATTGCTTGAGAGATTATGGCACAATATTCAACTGACATACACATGCATTTGTCTCGATTTAAAGGTTTTATGACATACAAAAAATGCATCAGTAGCATCACAGGCTGATTAAGTGTTTGTGTTGATTCATATACCCTCAACATCACTTTTGCGGTGAAACGAATATCTAGAAACAATCCATGTGTTTTTGAAATATTTCTTTCTTCTATTCTTCTTCAGATTACTTGGATACACCCACAAAACAAACAAACAAACAAACAAACAAACAAACAAAAACCACCTTCTAACCCAAGATTCTGATCGTGACCTCATCTGTCAATCATTGCTAAAGTACTGATATGTTTAACAAAAGACATAGCGAGGGAACATGCAAGTCAGATATAACACTCGGTCTCGGGGAGGGTGCATTCCAATGTCTTTTGTTAATCATTACTACTCTAGCAATGATTGACAGATGAAGTCACAACCAGAATCTTGGTTTGAAAGGTGTGGTTTTTTTTTTTTTTTTTTTGTGGGCGTAATCTGAAGAAAAATAGAAGAAAAAATATTTTCAAAAAATGTATAATATGGAATGTTTCTAGAAGCTCGATCGTTTCATCACAAAAGTGATGTTGAGGGTATCATGAATCAACACAAATCATGCATTTTTTTTGTATGTCATAAAACCTTTAGAAAAAAGATTATCTTCTGCGTATGAAGTATTATGTAGTTTTTAGATTTCTCAAAGCGCCGTCTTGGTTTTATAATATTATTCCAGGCTATATAGCTGTCGGCGTTGATGATGAGATCAAAGCAGGAAAGCATGTTTGAAATCTTATTGTGACACCGTTGACAGAATCAGGTGGGTGAATTAATCAATGAGCGATTAATGTCCATATAGTATAGTAGATAGGTCAACCTTGGGAAGTTATCGGGTCACAACTCAGCTGAGTGAAGTCACATCGTTGTCATAAATGTTTGTGTAACGGCCGAGTCGATGAATGAGTTGCGTCGAAAGAGACTGCATCAACAGAAAATGCCTGGATGAGGATGCCCACATCCTGTCATTATCATAAACCCCGGGTTACTCACTGTACACTTTCATATCCCCTATCAGGGAGGAGTTCGTCTCACCTCCCCGCCCCTATCAAGTCGATGTGCATGTTACGTATATATACCATCCACACGCGTCTATGTGCTATTGGGTCTTACACTAAGACGACGGGCCGTTCAATTTAAGAGATATAAATATAGACAAATGGACTTGCGTCAACTTCAGATAAGCTGTGTTTGCACAGCAATATTGAATGTGTCTTTAAGTAGTCCTATTGAATATAAAGGGATTACATAATTCCATTATCGTACTTTACGTATGATACTATTTAAATACACTCTTAAAACATCCGAGCAGAACTGACCCGGAACTGGTATACGGTCCGTTGGGACCACACACCGTTCCGGGTCAAAAATGACTTGGAATTTGGTCATGAAGACCCCGAATGGGGTCACCCTGACCCAATTCATGACTCTCAATGGGTCATGTATTATCTGTCCCCATTCCTTGTCATTTTTGACCCGGAACGGTGTGTGACCCCAACGGACCCAGTTCCGGGTCAGTTCTGACTCGGATGTTTTAAGAGTGTAGGCCTACACACATTCTAAAAAAATGAAATAAATCAACATTTAAATGTCACTCCTCCAACCTTTTGTTATCATAGATTTAACATACCTCTTTGATTTACAATCGGAACGTTAGAATAACCATTTCAGACATGGTGACACAATTCAACATTTTGAGTGTTAAATTAAGTACCTTTTCACAAAGGTTTGGAGGAATGACAACATCTCAAATGTTGATTTACCATTTCTTTTTACTTTTTTATAGAATGCACATCATAATTAGCATTAATCCTAAGAAAGAAGACTTTCCTCGGGGCTATAACAGGTCGAGAAGATCGATACAATTTACTATTAGTATACGCCAATGAAATTTCATGAGATTGTGGACACAATGTGAGGTCTCAGCCACAACAATCCACGTGAAAGAACACAATATCAAGTCTACATCCCAGATATGGTTTATGTATTTTCCATCGAGATTCGTAAATTAATGAACAATTTGTATTAAAAAAAAGTCACGCCATGGTCGTTTATGCAAACCATGCATGGGTAACCACTTTATTTAGCTGTTTTAGTATCCATACACGTATCATTATTAACGTATTTATGCCTGTCAGCCGATGGACAGAGAATGAATAACTGTTACTTTTACACTTTTATGTAAATTCGTATACTTATATATAAATTTAGAGAGAGAGAGGGAGAGAGAGAGAGTGAGAGAGAGGGGGGGGGGGGGGAGGGGGATAAACTGAAAATAGGTTTGTATACACTGAATTAATTTTGATACCCTAAGTATGAGACATACAAGTTAAAGCCTGTAAAGTATTTCTATTTTGTTTGTTGTTTCTTTTTAGCAATTATAACTTTTCCGTCAACTCAAGAAATCCCCAACGATCAATAATCTTATTGATTAACATTATTGCGCTTGATTCGAGAATAGCTTATCCCCATTAACTGACTTTTTGTCATGCTGAAGTCAACCAGCTGGTGCAAACGGGTAAATCGCACACCATTGCGATAAGAAATGAAGCAATGATTTAGCACTTTTTGACACAATGGGGATCTTCAAATAGAATTACGCTATAGCCTTATATCAGTGTAGAATGCTTCATCTCAGCTATCTATGACAAAAAAAAAGTGGCTTTCTGCACTTGAGTTAGCCGTTTCGCTAGTATTTCAACGCACAAACCAAATCGCACACAACGAACACGCACCCATTGCACACACACACACACACACGTTGCACATTGTAGGCACGGAATAATTCGTGTACGTCTAGTGTGTGTATGTGATGTAGATTCTTTTCGTAAAATACGATGAGCCCGCGAAAAGGCGAAATATATTTCAAACTAAACTGCTATACATGTATTTATACAGTATCATCGACAATTTTACAGTACAGTTTTTTATGTACAGTTTTTACAAGCATCATTGCTTTTATGTAGGCCCCATTATTTCTGACATTGATTTGTGACATCCTCAGATGATAATGACCATTTATATTTGTGTGTAATGTTTGTTTGTCTTTTTTTTTTTCAAACATCAGATATGGTTGTATATATTTTGTACTTTTGTTTTATTGTCAATCATTTTGTAATCCCATCACTGAGAAATTGGAAATATGAAATAAATTTGAAATTTGAAACTTGAACAATACACTTTGTAAACAGTCAGCCAAGCTCGTCGCCAGAAAGGGAGATGATAGGGAAATCTCATATACCACCTCCCTGGCTACATCAAAAGAGATGATTCCCCTCACACCAATTAACTGGTAACGGAGCGTGCTGAAAATTGTATGTTTTAAACTGATAATCAGTTAACATTGTATCATTTGCTTGAGCTGCACATACAACGTTGGATGAATTGATGTGTTATTTGCGTCATTGTTCATTGAGTGATCCACGGTCGTGTATACAAGCTCCGCTTTTCAGTATAGATCATTATCATTCACTATCATATAGCTCTTTTCCATCGCTGTAGACCTATTACCTTCTTCTTTGGTTATCCTTGCAAAGTATAAAGTGCGTTAATTGTTTCTCTCGTTCATTTGTATATTATTACACATTGTATTATACTTTATGACTTGATACTTCTTACAAATTGTAAATCAAATGCGCACACTTTAATTAACACAATATACTATCTATTACCTTCAGTTGGATAGAAATAAAGAGTGAGAAGTGAATTGCTATTATGTCATTATTGTCTTGTATTTTACGGTTGTATCTGCGCTCGGTATGCATCTCTTTTCATCTTCGTTTTGATAAACACGTATATAGGATATAGTGTTGGTATGAAGAATTCGCACATCATGTTTATAACAACAGGAATAATACCAAAGTTGTAGATGTAAGTCACCTAGGTCAAAACACACACACCAACAGACACGCACACCCCTTCCTTATTAAAAAAAAAACAACAACAACAACAAACCAACGTACCCCTGTCTCCTCCGTGTTAACCCCAATGCTTTCCAGCTGTGCCTGATGACATTGTATGTTGTTGCCAAGCGACATGCCGCTGTCCTCCCGCTTGGTGTTGGCACCTGTTCTGTCACCCGACCCGGTCGTCGCAGTTTCTCTCTTCGTCGTCTTCTCCGGCGAAGGATTCGAAGACGGTTCCGATACAGCAATTTTCTGCCTCCGACCCCTTGACCGACTCGCTCCGATACCCATAATGCACTTTACTAACTCTGGTCGCTGAATGTTACGTAACAGTTACATGCAAGGGAGATGTGTTCATCAAATACACTTCATCAAGAACGGACCACTATCATGATGGTAGGCCTCAGGGTCAGATGCATTCAACAGAATTAAAGGTTGTCTTGTTATCCACTATAGTATACAGTCGTTGTCAACACACACTTCTTATGAGATCAAAGTCTGAATGTAGAGTGTAAATACAAGAGCAATTCTGATCAGGATGAGACAAAAATATCGTAGACTGCAGTTTGATCTTCGCATTTCAACAATGTTTCCAACCATCGTGATTCACACCGTCGTACGCTTAAACAAATAAAACAGATTTATTCATGCATTTTGAGATGGAATAGAATTTCTTTCATTTCACTGGAAAGTAAAGCTCCGCCTTCTCCGAATATAATGGTCTCTATCATCATTATCCTTACCTCTAATGCTCAATGAAAATGTAAACTATCACTCCATGTACTGCTCTGCCACTCCGTCACTCTATCTTTTTATCATGCATTTATCATTACTTTTTTTTTTATTTCTTTGCATGGGGGCTGCAAAACGGAAAGGGGGACTGAGTGACCGCACTTTTGAGTCTTGAAAGAAAAAGAAAAAAAAAGGAAAATGGACAGAAAAAAAAAAAACATACATAGAAAAATTAGGACTTCCTAGAATAATTCCATCCCGAAAAAAAGAAGCATTGACCCTTGACCGAGCCCTCCCCCTCCCACACAGATGCACTCACGGACTAAAAATGTTCCTCGACATTGATATAAATCTCATTTTCATGGTATATAGACGGGAAAATGATTGTATTCTTAACAACCCACATAATTTATTTAACTTCCTCTAACCTGCCACTTTACTGGACTGGGGCGATCCATCATTCTACGCACAGTGGCGGATCCAGAGGGGGCGCACCGGGCGCGCGCTCCCCATTAGTGCCGTATTAATATACGGCACTGGCGCTCCCTCTTGAATATTATTAATTTTTTGTGTGTCAAAACAAAGAAATAAAAAAAAAATGGGGGACGTGCGATTCCCCTTTACAGAATGCCTGGATCCGCCCCTGCAACCTGTCATTCGTCGTTCATTCCATTCTTCAAGTCGACCAGGTCAGGAATCCCATTTGCATGCCTTAAATGAAGAGTTGTATAAACACAGTGGTATGTTGAAGAGAGTATCATTTTAGAAACTCCCATAAAGTATTGAAAGTGGAAGGTAACATTTAGTACATTTTTATTGACCGTTAGATTTTGATTTGAATTTTTTTCGGGGCTCACCGTAAATTCCAGTACATTACTAGGCTACCCAAGTTTGCAGACCCAATGCGCTGCATGTGTGTCCATCATATATATTTTGTGAAGAAAGTTTATCAAAACTTACAAACATTTCCATATACATTGTCTTGCCACACACTCTATATGTTATTACATCAGCTCTTATACTTTTAGATTTGAGTTTATATAGATAAAAAATACAGAAGACTGCAACAAAAAGGTTTAAGTGTGGCTGACACACAGAACTACTGAGTAGTTGAGTTTTGTGCATTATTCAAATTGTAGATAACTGTTGACTTCCAAATTTCTCAGCAGTGGCCTAAACAATTCCCCTGAGGTTCATATTTAATGTTTTGCTGCATTTTGGGAGGTCTGTAAAAGGTATCCCCTACTTTTAACGTAACAGAGATGCAAAGAAAATGGTAAAAGTCTCATTTAAATCACACGTTTAAGATAGGAAAGATGAGGGCCTTTAAAATATGCACGTGTTTTGTTTTGTTTTTTATTAAAGTTTTTCTGTTGTTTTTCTCCAAACATATTACACAAATTGGACGGTGTGATCATGTTTTCGGGTCGCAAATTTCCCGTAATGATCTGAACAAAAACTTATAATAGTCACAAGACTTAATATATATATTCATATTTTCATTTTTTGACAAAAACAAACAAACGCACAAACCAAAAGGAATAAATCAGATCCATACCAGGGAGGTGATCACCTCCCTGTATAATCATGTTGAATATCTCTATGGTCAGATCATTCACAGCTCCCTCTGTTGTCAAGTAAGGTTTTAGGCTGCAAATTGGTGGTTTCCTCTGTATCGCATCATCCAGCTGTATTAAAATGTCCTTCAGTACATCTCACATACATAGGGGAAAAAAACTTTTGAGATCGATGCTATGGGATAACGGTGAGCTGTTGACAAGTTTTCGATTCCAAACCTGTATACTATAGAGTACTCGGTGACAATACTGATGGGGGTTTTCATGTGTGCTTAGTATACTTTACAACTAGAGGTCCAGCCTAACAGTCACGGTAATTACCTTGTCATTTTATTCCACTCATAAAGGCATAAGACACTTATCAGATTTAGGGATTCCATAAACGCCAGATCTCTCTATGATCAGCAACACACAGCAAGGCATTGTAAGGGAACTAATTAGTTATGGACTATATACGTTTCGATACTTTTCTTTGTAATCATTCACGATCTATGATCTACCTAGTCTTTGCTTTATTGAGTTTTCGTCCTGTACTACGTGAAAATAATAAATGCTCAAGTATGCCTAATTAAAATAAAATTGATTTTTGAAGCAATCTTACATAAAAAAGAATTCTCATTTTACGCAGGATGATAAGTTATAAGAATCAGCGACATTTTTTTTTTTTTCTTTGGATCAATAGCAAGGGTGATGGAACGGGAGATCCCCATATTTTGCCCCCCCCCCCCTCCAAAAAAAACAAAAACAAAAAACAAAACAAAAACCCAACACCAACAACCACACCAAACAAAACAACAACAAAAACGACAGCACACACACATTTTTTTTTTTTTCGGGGGGGGAGGGGGAGGAATAAACCCTCTTCAAACAAGATCTTTCTCCATCGAACAAAGGGGTTGGGGGTGGGGAGTATTGACCCTTGACCCCACCATGCACCAATCACGAATGTCTCCCCCCCCCCCCCCCCCGTGGCTGAGCAGAATCCGCCCCCCCCCCCCCAAAAAAAAAAAGGAAGATTGACGGTTCCGCAGCCCCTGTTTTTATGGTTGCAAAAAGAAGTTGGCCTATACACATTAAAGAACACTCTATGATTTTTTTTTTTTTGCACTTTTCCTATCACAAACACAAACTCGAACACAATTAAGACAAGGGAAGATGAAACAGACAGACAATGAGACATCAGAGTCAAGGATAGAGACAGGTGACAGACAAAACAATCAAGCTAAAACACAAGCTCCCACACCCTCAACTGTGCTGTAAAAACACACACAAAAATAGTTGAGGAAGTTGGAACTCCCTTTTTTGCATTCTTACTCCCCCGTATCATATCATCCGTATCTCTGCATTCTTATCAACACTTTCTAGGTATCAGGGTTTTGGACGCCAGTCAAGAGGAAAGAGGGTGTAGTCAGGAAGCCCCTCCCGTTGCTAACGTGTCCTCTCTATTCCCCTTGGAAGAACCACATCCATTGACCCCCTTACACCCCTCCCACTCCTGGGCCAGCAGCGCAGGACTACAGTACATACATGTCGCGAGACAAAAACAAACACACAGGCCTCGCAGACTTTACAATACATGCAGGTCTACCCAGCCCGATCATACGTTTGCGTTGTACTGACGTGCAAAAAGTGTAAAGACTGTGCACGAACGACTCACTATCACGGCCGCGTATGTGGACGTCCGTGTACGTACGTGTGCGAAGATTGGAGATTGACAGAAACAGGAGTCCCGGGGCTCGGAGACTATTTCTGTGCTAAAATGCACCGCCGCCTTTGCCAAGGAATGCATCGTCAAGTGAGTATTCATAATGTGTGATACACTTGTACCTGTATAAATGAACGCCCAGTGAATTTTAGAGGCTCATTGTGTCTCGAATCATCAGTTTTCTGACATAAAGTTGTTCAAGAAAGTAGGAGGGTCACAACGAGTCACTGTAGTCCCACACGTGAGCCGTCGGGTATCGTACTTCCGTACGATACTTTATTACTCGATACTCCGTTGTAACGTTAGAATGACTGATACGCAAGAATTTTTTCCTTGACGTGGCGAAGTGACAGTAGTGATGTGGGGTGTATTCTAGGCTTAAAGAACCAATTAAAGAATTATAACTACGTTAATCGTTGTGTTGATAGATATAATATTTCTAGGTAAACACTAACTATACACAGCCCAGTCGCTGTGTACATGGTACGTCGCGACAGGGCTGTACTCGCACGACCACCAACCAGTAGGAGAGCGACGTAATCGTATCACGATAGCTTTGACTTTTGATACTTACGATCATTTTTGTCACCTCAAACTCATCGAGTATACTCTTCAATATTTACTCTACATCTGATGATATTAGTATTCAAATGTACGCAATGAAACTTACCGAAATTGATCATCATATCCAGCATGTCCACACGGTACACAATCTTTCACGCCAGGCCAAGTTTAGATATCGGGTGGTCACGTGATGTGAATGCCCTTTCAAAAGGTCGCGCTGTCGACCGTGCTGCTACACTCAAGCAGCGTACGCACGGTTACTAGCAAACTGTACTGGGCTTGGCGGCGGCTGGCGTCTGGTCGGGCGAGGAACATTGAGGGGTTATTGTGTAGCAGACGCCAAGGTTTGTTCGACACTTTCAACGCACACGCGCTCGCTCTGGAGCACATCCGGTCACGCATGCGCATAAGTCAAGGCGCCATTTTGAATTCTGCAACGACGAAGCCCGACGGTCAGGAATTGCGCCAGAAAGTGTCATTTATTTGTTCCACGGACTTATCGCAAGTGGTCTCCATGGACCCAGTGTGGCGAACTATTCTTCTATAATAGAAACATGCATTTAACGTGAGTAAAGTATTCTGTTTAAAGGAGAAAAGTATACATGTTCCTAAGTTTTGTAGCTGTGTTGAGGTTCCTCACTTCGAGGCTGCATGCCGTGCTCGTCAGACGCTGTTTTCGCATAGCGTAACAGTGTCTGGTCGGGCTAGGTAAACACCTAAACCCGCCCGGGGGCGCTCCTTCACACAGTCTGTGGACGTGTGGTGTGGGAGCGCCCTGAATCAACAGTGGTGTCTCGACGTCTGAGGTTGAGCACTGTACGATGAAAAAAGAAGCACACATTTAAGTGCGTCTCAATTTAGTAAGTGTCCTATTTTACTAGCAAATGGCTTAATTTTAAACTATACATACATTCTGTATCTAGAGTAAAAAACCCTGTTTGCAGCAGTTTAAGGGTGTTTTTCCACATTGTAAACAAATGAGGCAAATTATTTTAAACCATTTCATTTATATCTGAGACAAGATGATTTATAAACGCTATTGAATTGTTGTCATGTAAAATTTGATGAATGACAAATGCAATTTTCATGATTTACCAGGGCAAAACCCGGCACAATTTTCGCCGATATGCGCCGTAGATGCTCTAGTAACTATGCTCTTAGAATTGATTGTATGCTCTTCAATAATTCATGTAAGTGGTGTCTAATCATCCTGTAAAATGTTGAACACTGAATCCCCGTTTCTACAAAAACTATACCATCCCTTTAAAGGGAAGGTAAACCCAAAGAGCAATGTGGATTGAGTGAAAGCAGCAACATTAGTAGAACACATCAGTGAAAGTTTGAGAAAAATCGGACAATCGATGCAAAAGTTATGAATTTTTAAAGTTTTGGTGTTGGAACCGCTGGATGAGGAGACTACTAGAGGATATGACGTATGAGTGGACAACAATACAAAGAAAATATAAAGGATATTCAACAAAAAAATCACTTTTCTAGAATTATGAAAGAGCAGTGGACCAACCGCTTTCAGAAAGCAGGGGGAATAATTGCTACCCTTAACATATGTCAATATCAAGTTGATGGAATTTGTAATTTTCATGAAAAATGGATTTTTGTAGTATTTTCTTTATATTTTCTTGATATTGTAGTCCACTCATACGTCATAACCTCTAGTAGTCTCCTCATCCAGCGGTTCCAACATCAAAACTTTAAAAATTCATAACTTTTGCATCGATTGTCCGATTTTCTTCAAACTTTCACTGATGTGTTCTACTAATGTTGCTGCTTTCACTCAATCCACATTGTTCTTGGGGTTTATCTTCCCTTTAATGCTGCTTTTCATTGTGTATTTTGCCATCTCCCCCTCCCCTTTTCTGGAAATTGTTCGGACAAGTACATGTATTGTTTCAAGTGTCTATAACTCAAAAGTAGCTGCAAAGTTGGGATGCTTTCTGCAGGATGATTGACCATTTGTGTACTGAGAGACCTTCCCAGCTAGCTACATGCATTCACATGCAATATTTATGAGGATGTCCCATACGTAACATTATTTAATTGCCTGATATTTCTTTTACTACTGTATTTTTTCTTCTATCTATGGTATTTAACTTCTTTAAACAATAAATTAGAACTTCCCAGAAGGGCACTTGAATAACCTTAGAAATTTCAGAAAAAACCCCCCAAAATGACCTCAATTTGTTACATTTGATATATTATGGGACATGTCATGATAGGACACGAGCTAATTTGCATAATCATTCGCATAATCCCTAAATTTTCATACCAAGTTAAATTATTTAATGAACTTCGTATGTCCACATATTAATGAAATATCATTTGCTTTCCTTTGAATAAATGTGAATTTTTATAAATGTCCCATACGTAACACTGTATTTCACATTTATGCAAATGAAGCCCTTGAAATTTGTATAAAATTACATAATATCATTTTGTCCTCCATAGTAATCAAAACTCTTAACTCATAAGCTTCAAAATGATGCCAAACATGTCAACATTGAGCAAAGTTGAAATTTTGCCTTCTGAGGGGACCTTATCTTGGTTTTGCCTTGTAGCTAGTACTGTAAAAGTGGAAATTTTCACGGTGTTGAAATTTTTGCGCATTTCACGCAACCAGAAACGAGTGCGAAAATAAAAGCACGCAAATATTTTCGCCTGCCATAAGTTCCTGTGCGTGATGTCGTGATTCCACGGAATTAAAAACATGTGAAACTCTTCTTACCCGGCCAAGCGCGAAAAATTAGTAGCACGAAAATATCCACTTTTACAGTACTAGCGGAATATCTAGGCCTAGATCTAAACACAGATGTGTCTACCGTAGACATTCAACATTGGAGAATGTTGAATATAGATTGTCCTGATCTTGACAAGACCAGAATGAACTTTCAAGACTGTGATTGTGGCAATCTATGAATAATTTGTTTTTAAAGTTTTAAAACAGATTTTATATTTATCCTCTTTGCCTGGTCCTTCATCGTCATTAGTGATGTTTACCGTTATGATTTCATTATAGCTGGAAATATAAATTATGAGGGGTTATGTGATTATTTGAATATTTGTGGCAGGATTGTTTGATATCATGTTTTCTGAGTTTGTCTTCATTAGCTGAGCATGAGATCAATATAAGAACTGTCTGCTATGAAATCAACTTTCTGTTGCTTCGAGTATGGGTTGTTAACTGTGGCTTTTCCCTTTGTTGTGTGAACAGCCAAAACATTAGATTTGGTTGTAAATCAGCTAAAGATGAAAAATAAAAATAATAATAGTAGGGTAATTCATTATATCAGGAATCAGGAATATACAATCAAAATGAATTATTACCTCTAAAATGTGTATTTTTGTTTAAAAATTTGTGACAATACTGAAGCATTGTTTGTGATCTATCCAAAAATCAAATGCTAATGCACAGATCTCTAAATTGGACATTGTTTCAGAAGCATAGCAAATTGATTAATAACTACATTCTGATTTTCTTTTGATGACAGCCATGATCAAGAAAACACCTGCATACATCCCTCACCATGCGTTATCACCTCTTTGAGATAGCCACCCAGCTGAGGGTCAACAGCAACACAGACAGACATGAGCAGAGACGGTATCAGTCACCAGTCTCTTCTCTGGTGCAGCCCAAAAAGCCTGTCAGATCTCCCAGAATAAGCCTCAGTAGCCATAGGCAAAGTGGTGATGCAACCATCACAGTCTTAGTGTGCAATAATGGTGAGTTGCTCTCCTTTCATACTTGAGATTCAATTATGGCAGGTTAGAAGTGCAAATGAATGCAAACAGTAAGAAGTTTACTTCTCAGTACATGAGCAACACTTCCAGAGCAGCGTTCTAACTGTTTTAAATATTTTTTTTTCTTTTAGATAAACAAAAAGGATTTTACATTTGTTTAATCTTTCAGCCATTTTAATAGGTCAATGCATTGTGATTGAGAATCATCATTTCGGTTTATTCGCAAAGTGGTTCATGATTACTATGTTTTATCAAATTGTCAGTTTTTAAATGTCTCTGTGCTGTGAAAATGTGCAACTAATGCATCCTACATTCTCTTCAATTTTGTTTCATGTAGTTTGGGGAAAATAGGTTGAAAAATTTTCCCCTACTATTATGAGTGTGTGTTCATGTAATCATAGCTGAAAGGATATTTAATGAATACATATGTAGTAGTAGATTTTGGACAAGGAGAAATCTCTATACTGTGAATGTGATGAGACAGAAACAATAAAGTATGACATGATATTAACAAATTCAGATTAACATTGATATGTGCTGTAATGAATCTCTTGGCATGTTCTTTAAGGGCGTCTCATAAAGTGTCATCTTGACATGTTTCAGAGTGTGATGTCACTTTATTGCACTGCTCTGTAAATATGAAATATATCACTTACGGGTATTTTATTTTTCCTGAAAGTCATTACATAAATGAAGTTTCCAGTAAATGCAAGTAATCATTCATCCCCTCTATGTTCAACAAATATGAGAAGTGCTACAATGTGATGATTGAAGTTACAGCTTCTTGTGGCCAAGATAGCTACCTCAAGGTCCACATGAAATGTCATATGACATAAATGCTGACACCAGTGACAATCACAGTTTTGTAAGCACATTAACACCCATCCAATTCTGCCCAAGTTTTGCTAACTTGCTGCTTTAATTTAGCAATTATTTAAAAAAGCAAGTGAAGTGGAGGAGGCAGTTATATACTACTTGCATGTGGCCATCAGAGCAGACCAGATGTGATTGTAAGAGTCTTTTCACAGATATGACACATTCATCAATAGGACAGGTGGTCTGCATGAAAAGCATTTTTTTTTTTTTTTTAATGAACAGTGCATAGTTCCATTCATTTCAGTTTAACTAGATGTTTTAAACATTATAACCTTATTTTTTTTTGTTTATTTGTATATTAGGAATAGGTTTGCAGTTGTTATTCTTGCATGAATACATGTACAAAGATGGGAAGATAAGATGTAATGGATAAAACTCAATAACACTCCACATTGGTTTACATTCAGATAAGTAGCATGCAATGGAACAAAGAATATTTACACTGAGATGTTTATGTATTGATTACCTGTAGTTTCATTTTGGTGGACTGTAACTTCATTGCTTCCCACTTATTAAATGTGTGTGTGTATCAAACTGAGATTCAAGCTTCCAAATTGATTAAGATAACAACAGAAATAGTCAAATAATGAATGCACATGTATTGAATTAACAAGACTACTTGATTTCAGAAAAAAAAAAAACAAAAACAAAACTGTATCAACGTGATAGACTGCTTGTAAACTCTGGCAAATTTTTGTTAAATGTACTCTGTTACACAAGAAGTCTCGAATGCCAATATTTTTGAAGCCATAAAATTGTTTTTAAATCTAGTTGGAGTTCTGTCTTTAAATCTATTTCTGCTGGAATTGCAGTGAGACTGATTAAATCTGTTCATTTGATACATGATGAAAATATGTCTCCTTGAAACATTAATCTTCCATGCATTCCTCCATGCATCACGTTTGGACTGATACATGTAGGTGTTCATGGGATTGCTGTTCATGTTTTGCTTCACAGACTTCCTGATATTACGATATGAAGAGGATGGGCACACACCCATCACCAAGGACCTCAAGTGGTTTCAGGTACAGTGTCAAGTTGTGGGCTGTCAGGATCTAGATCCACATAACATGACAATACCTAAACCTTCTTGACTTTTGTCATGTATTTATTGCTGTTTACCATATGAGATTCCTTATGTAGCAGCATGGGAAGGTAATATCATTTTGTAGTGTGGTGTCGAATTCATATTGTTTTCAATTTCAAAGGAAGAACATACTTGAAAGAACACTTTATCTTTCCTAAATGAAAGCAGTATATCACTAAAAATTTAAACCAAATTGTGGCCACTAGCTGAAGAGTTAAGATGAATACTTACCAAGTGCTTATATGACTGACTGAATATGCCTCATATGTTATATGAATGCCATGCCACAAGTTCTTATTATCTCATAATGTATGTGTAAGGTCATCATCATAAGGTCATGAGGATGTCACAGACCTCATTTCCATGTCTTTCAAGAGACAGAAAATGGATCAGTTTTATGAATTCCATGCTCCTATGTACATGGCAAGTGATTGCTTTTATTAAGTAAGGTTTTGGCACAAGACCAAGACACCTTTGTTCTGTTTATTATACAACTCTACAAATAGGTAAAATGCCTTCCTGATTTACTGTCTATAGTACTCCTCCTGATGTTTGTTAATTTTTGAAGCAACCTACTTTGCTTTGTTGATGATATTTTATCAAAGCCATTGATATTATCTGCCTTGCTTTAAATTGGCTTGGACACAGAAAGGCCACTTAAAAGTGTATTGTTTTTGAAATGCAGTTGATTTTCATCTGTGCCTCATGTGCAAATTTGCATCTCATCAGCTTTTGCACAAGAACTCAAGTTACTATGCCATACCAATTTGTGGCCGTATTTGATATGAAGAGCAAATAGGTTGTGAGTGCTTGTCTGTATTTATTGGATTGGATGACATTGTAATAAATCAGCTCATCTTTACGGCTCACATTTGCACTCACTGCATGTCACACAGAAGGTGTCCAAGCTTTGGTAGTGAGTGATCATTGTGCTACTCAAAAGGCCAGCCAATTTTGTGCCTACAAATGTCTAATCTTGTCATACTTCATTTCCCACCACCTTAAAGGACCCCACAAAAGCAGTCTGTGCCATCACGCTGGATGACAGTGGTTGCTGGGCAGCGGCAGCTTGCAGCGATAGGAGTGTCTACATCATCCCTGTCCTCCCACTCCTTGGTGTGGCAACATCCAAGAAGGGGAGTCCCCCCTGGAAGACGGATGACATCACCAAGATCGACATCAATCCAAATATAGGTGAACTTGACGGAATCCTCATATGAATCTTTAGAGGATTTTCTCGGTTCTAAAACTTTTAAGGCTGTCCTTTTTTTTTCTCTCTCTCTCATGTTCTGGAATTATGTCAGATGAATTTAAGCAAGTTTAAATTAAGAGCATCCAAGCAACCTGAAATATTGTTGTATCATTGCGCTGGACGGATTCAGTGTGATCGTTTACTCTTCCCAAAAATTGATGAGATATAAGAAAATTACCTTCAAAAGTAATAGTTTTTCTACGAGACATAAATCAGTTAGTGATTTGTTTTCTACCATGGATAAGAACTATGGATTAAAGAGAAGGAATCAAAATAGGAATCTGAACCAGGTGGCATGACCAGCTTTGAATGCCGAATCAATTGAGGATGCAACTACACGTGTACTTCTCTAACCAACATTAATTACTAATGATGATTACCAATGATGATTATGATGGTAATGATTGGGATATGAATGATGATGATGATGATACATGATGGTGAAGAATTCTGTATAATCATTGTTTCCTATGTAATCACTTTTTTCTGAAACAAACAAAAAACAAACAAACAACTAACCAACCAATCAAACGCATCAAACCAAACCAAACCGAACAAACCAAAAATGGCAGGCATCCCGTCCACGGTGAGCTGGTGGCACTCCCTGGACGAGAGGCACATCGTAGTCATTGGAACAGAGAAAGGAGAGGTGGTCTTGGTGGACCTCGGACTCAGACGTGACATCAAGACCGTGCAGATTGGCGATGCCATCACCGCTCTCACCATCGTCAGACATGAAGTCTCCATCGGTTACTTGTTGGTATGTGCTCCTTGGCTGTCGTTTCTTTACTGTTTTACATTCCCGCAGTCTTCTGGCTGAATGTAGAAAGTTTGGAAGCTCATTTATAGATCAGCACTTCAAATAAAGAGCAGCAGGTAGAGCTTTATCCATAATGACTTCGATGTTGACAAATTTGCAACTCTGAAAATTGTAGAATTTTAAAGTCTGTGCATGTTGATTGCATTATTAACATTTCTAATGTGGTAATGTGATAGCTTTTCTCAAACATGAATGTTTGAAATGTCTATGGGATAAGAAAAGTATATATATATTAGCAGGTGATCAGCATTAAAAGGTAGGGACAGAATGATGGTCTAATGAATGTAGGAAAAGAAATCTTGGGATGTCAGTCCATGTGTATGTACTGACCATTTATACCATTGTCATAAGGATGGTAAACTTGTGTTTATGGTTACATAAAGTATAACAACAAAGGGATGTGGCTGCAGCAGAATCAAAGGATGCAATATATGAAAACCAGAGCTTGTTAGCCAAGGCACCACCCTGTTTCTTTGTGAACTCCAAATCAGTCATCAAGAATAGATGCGCACCTACATTTCATACACGATGCATATGTTGTAAATGTAGATGTGATTTGTATATGCTATGGAATGATAAGTCAGAAAACATCATCTGATTGGCTACGTACAGGCTTACACCAGGGGAGGGGACCAATGGGGAATGCTGTTAGAGCAGTCCTCGGAAATCTCTGTCCTCACAGCATCCATGGAGATGGATGCCCAGATCTTGGACTACGAAGTCATCCATGCGAATAACCTCCCATCCAGGAGCATCCTCCATGCCGGTAAGAACACATCATTATTATTATTTTTTTTAATTATTATTATTTGTTTGTTTTCAAATTGAATATCACAAAGAATGTAGAAATGGTGAAGATTTTTCTGCCTATGGTTACCAACTTGTGAGAGATGTGTTCAAACAAGCTCATAGTTCAAACAAGCTCATAGGGACATATCGTCGCTGGGGTGACAAGACCTCGTATCTCAAAAATGTCAAAAAATTTTTTTTTAGCTTAATGGTCAAATAATGGGTCAAGTGATGTCTTGGCCAAATCCTAGCTGTCTTACTCCAAAAATGAAGCCACCATGACATGTCAAAGAGAAGGCTTTCCCATTCACTATAGTGCTTTGGCCACCACGTTTTTTCGCTCTCCTGAACATTTGACAATTTTGAGATACGAGGTTTTGTCACCCCAGCGACGATATGCACTATGTGTTAATGTGCTATATAAGCACTGTTAATTATGATGATGATGATGATTATTATTATTGACATGAGCTCTTCATAGGACTTCTGCTTCTTTTTAATCTGTTACAAGTTTTCATCCCTCAAATTTACCCATCATGTGTGGTTGAATTTTTCATTGACTGTGTGGCAAAAATAATATATAGGATGATTACATTTTATCCTGACTTCACCATGTGGAATGTGTTTGTGAGGCATGTTTTACAAGTAACAATTTATTATGCCTCCGCCACGAAGTGGTGCCGGAGGCATTATGTTTTCGGGTTGTCCGTCCGTCCGTCCTTCCGTCCGTCCGTAATGAATTTTGTGGACAAGGTAACTATCGAAACCTGTTGAGGTATCCTAATGAAACTTGGCATGTATGTGTATTAGGGGGTGAAGTTGTGCCTATCAACTTTTGGGTGCACATGCTCAAGGTCAAAGGTCAAAAGGTCAAGGTCAAATACATAAAATTTCACTATTTCCACCATATCTATTGAATGCCTGAAGAGATTTTGTTGAACCTTAGTGTATACATGTATTACCCAATTAAGATTCTCTGGTGAAAGTTTGGGTCATGAGGTCAAAGGTCAAAGGTCAAAAGGTCAGGGTCAAATACATAAAATTTCACTATTTCCACCATATCTATTGAATGCCTGAAGAGATTTTGTTGAACCTTAGTGTATACATGTATTACCCAATTAAGATTCTCTGGTGAAAGTTTGGGTCATGAGGTCAAAGGTCAAAGGTCAAAAGGTCAAGTTAAAATATTAAAACTTCTTTTTTTTTCTCCATACCTTGGAAAATTGTTCAAGGTATCTTCATGGAACATAGTATATACATATACTGACTGCTCAAGGTCAAAGGTTCATGGGGTCAAAGGTCAGGGGTCAAAGGTCAAGTGCAACACTTCAAAATTTTACTATTTCCCTCCTATCATGCAATGCCAGCAGGGTTGTTTTCTTTTTACACTTGGTGTATGCATACATGTGTAACCTAATAGAAATTCTCTGGAAAGTTTTTTTTTTCTTCTTTGTTTGCCTCAAAGGTTGAAAGGTCAAAGATCAAGTGAAAGTGCTGAACTAACTTTTTCCTCCATATCTCGGAGGTGGCTCAAGTTATCTTGAAACTTAGTACATATTATGCATGTTCTACCTGAAGGTGATTATCTTATGAATTTTAGGGTCAAGGGCCAGATGAAAATGGTAACAATATACTATTCAGTTCAGAAATTGCACTTTTTCTCCACACCTGTACCTTGAAATTACTCAATACCTAAATGTATGAATGGGTCAAAGTCGAGTTAAAGTCCTTAAATCCCTAGATACATGCTCTCCTATTCATCCAATTAAACCTGGGTCAAGGAAGGTGAACATTCAACACATTTGTGACAAACTTGTCATTTCAATATATTGCCAATTTTGTGAAAATGTAATCACACATTGTCCACGTGTACTATCTAGACCTATTGGGAAAATCATGCATTATGGCGGAGGCATACCAGTCGCCAAAGCGACATTTCTAGTTTCCTTCTGTTATCATGATGCAAATAAATATCGATACTTTTTTTTTTCTGAGGGGAGGGTAGAATTGTGACAAAAGAAGTGATATATAATCACAAGCATTAGGCATTGTAGCACCTTTAGCACAGGAAATGATCATGAAATTTCAATATTAACTGAAAGTGAAACAAGAACTTCACGTCTCCAAAATTGAAACTAAAATCTCTCAGGAAATGGAGACTAAGGAGACGTACTCTATAAAGCTAATGATACTTTCACAGTAATATCTGTATTATTACCAACTTAAAAGTCACTTCAAAGTTGTTTTGGTCAAAAGTTGTTGATCTAGCTTTGCAGAAAAGATAAGTTTAATTGACCTTCCTGCAAGATAGTGTGTCCATTGAAGAATCAAATCATGAAAGGTCATAGTGAAAATTTCAGATGCGTGATTGAAGTAGACATTCTAATGTTTGTAGAATATAGGGAATGATAAGAATGGAGGCCATCAAATGATTTCTCTTTTTTTTTTTCTGAAAGCTTTACTGGATCATTGTAAAGATGTATTGCAGTTTGAATTATTATTATTATTATTATTTTGCATGGTGTTATAAATAATGCATTTGATTGAACTCATTTGAGACTAGCTACCAGCGACATGTTGTGTCATTGACTTTGATGTTTGATAACAGGTTTACTGAGTGACGATCTTGTACAGTTCTCAGGTAACAAATCAAGAATGCTTGGCCACCCTAGAATGCTCAGTTTGTTTGTTTGTGTGCACTTTTTGCCGATTCTGTGAATGACCCTTTGCATGCACCAGCTCAATAGTGATGATATTAGCATGTTTGTCACAGTGGAATTTTTTTTTTTTGCACAATTGATTTCTCACACATCGCCAAATAAGATTTTGTGGACAGTCCAGGCCATTGAACAAGCCGACGGCCTTTTTTGCGGCATGGAATTTTCGCGAGTTGCCTCTAACATTCAGTGCATATAGTGTAGACAAGAACTTCCATGTGCATTTTAATTTCGCGAATCTTGGCTCTCGCGAAATTAAAATGCATGTGAACATTCCTCGTTTTACAGTAATTACAGTTAAACTCGCCTAAGTCGACATCGCATATGTCGAATAATCGCGCAAGTCGATGATTTTAAAAAGTCCCGATTTTTCCCCATTGACTTACGTGTATTAATTCACTCACAAGTCGAATTTTGTAAGTCGAATACTCGCCTAAGTCGATGAAATTCCAAGAACACTTTCACGGAAAAACCATTAAATTCACTGTGCCTAAGTCGAATAAGATTTTATTGTGCAATAAATCACTGTCAAAATCACGAGACGCCAGTTTTTATTTACATAAGAACTAGCCCGACCAGACAGGTGACAAAAAAAAAATGATCTAAAGTATCAAAATTCAAAGCGATCGCATGCGATTGTTGAACTCTCTTCGTGTTTGGAGGTCCGCTGGTACAGCCCTGTCGCGCTAGCGCTACGTACACGTACAGCGACTGGGCTGTGTATAGTCTGTGTATGTTTGCAGTCTGCGCAGTGCAGTGGATGGATGAAGCTGCCGTTTTCAAAGCGGAAAGTAGGGGGAAAGTTACGGGCAGGACCGTATAAATCAGGATTTACACCTCTACACGCATTTCAAGCCACGGTATGGTAAACTGGAATCAATCTTGCACTGCTCAAATATCGTTCATATTCACTTCCCCAAGGTTTAACAAGGGTGTAAAGCAGGATAGTAATCGGACCTGTGCCAATACTAATGCACTGTCCATGCAATTAAAGTTAGCCGCAGCCCTGCCAGACGACCCGGCGTGCTGCGGCACACCTCTCCAGCTCTCAGCTCCAGAGTAGACAGCATACATGTACATTTATACATAATGTATGTGTGGTGTAACTGTTGTTAAGTCGATTTTTTTCGACTTACGCACAAGTCGAAAATCGCCTAAGTCGATGTGTTTTGCTCAGTCCCGAGAAGATCGACTTATGCGAGTTTAACTGTAGTTTAGATGTACTGTGACTTGTTCACTCTCCAACATCAATCGTAATGCTGTACAAAATTTAGTACGAGAAGAAAACTCTATACTGCAATTCAAATGCATATTCGTCATGTGTCTGTGCATATGTGCAGTTTGCCAAGAAAAAAATATATAGATATATATCAACGAAGTATTAATACATTCCCGTGTTTTTGCAAGATTTGTGAGGTATGAAATTGTGCAAAAATGTTCATACTGTGAAGTATATAGCAGTTATAGTACTGGAAAAGTTTTCTTGCTGTGGCATTTTGCTGAGATAGTGTGTGTCACCTCTGTATGGCATCAGAAGGGAATTTGCTGTGAAGTTGTCCTCGTCTGCAAACCCTAGAAAAAAAGTGATATCAGTAGCTCAAAAATCAGTCCTAGGACACTTTAACTGGATTGTCAATATTTTGAATCTTTTATCCAGATATAGTCTGTTTTTTTTTTATATGGAGTAAATTTTCATAGAAGCTATCCCAGATATGTGCAGAAAAAATTGAATTAGCAATTAATTCCAATATAAGTATGAAAATTTTATGGCTCATGGATAAGCATAGTTAAACTTCTTGACAGCTGTATTTCATGAAGTCTGCTAAGATGAATATGGATATGGGGAAAGCAACACAATGTTCTTTTCTGAACAGAAAACAGGGGGAAAAAATGAAATAGACTCATATGATTTCTGCGATTTTGGTAGTAATGTGATATTCATCCAAGCTCTATATCTGCAAAAAGTGTCATATATTGTCTTCTCTATTACACATGAAAAAAAAAAAGGCAAACTGTGCAATTTCTGTTTGCTCACTTCCTTTGTTTCCATTAGGTTTAATGAGATAAAGCTCCTTTGCAGTAGAATGTTACTTTTGTGATATTGTTAGATCAATCAGATTTGGTGCCAGACAAACACTGAAGCAAAGTGATTATTCATTGGGCTTTGAAGGAAACCAAAACTTCTTACCAACTATGTGTATTACTGCAGAAGTATGAGTTGACAATCAGACACATTTGCATGCACACACATTCACACACACACACACTCACACACAACACAAATGTATGCATATTTTAAGTTTATTTCATGTGCACTTACGTTTATGTACATATTATACTGTCATGTGTCATGTTTGATTTCTTTATGAAACATGTTATTTGTTTTATAATTTCAACCCATTATAGTTGACACGACAAGGCCATTTTATGTTATCTTTACCATCATGATAAAGACATCAATCTGTTGTTTTGAATCACAAGGAGAACTTGAGAGATTTAAAGATTCAGTCTTGACTTCCACAGTGTTTCAGTTTTTAAATCAAACATACTAATTTAACAGGTGAACATCTAAGGACCAGTTCTCTGGCCCTAAGCTACATTTAGAGTCTTTTTGCTATTGTTTACTTGTATCTAAGTGAAGTGTCAAACCCACATTATTTCATTCAAACACATTTTACTATATCAAACCAAAACAGAAAATATTAGTTTCATCATAAAAATCAAATTTCACAGCTACAAATGATGTCAGAATATGCAATTTGGAAAACTTAATGGAGAAATTTGAAAAATAGTGCATTTTTTTTCAATTTTTTTTGTTTGAACATTATGTTATTTGTCAAAAAGAAATTGTGTTGGTGACAAATTTCAATATCTTCTCATCAAAATGGTATATAACACAATACAAAAACTTTAAATATGATGTTTTTGAAGTTCATACATTTGAACATGTTGATACCCACACTTTAAGTATGAAGTACAGACTTGTAGCATGGAAAACATACACATGTAAACTTGTATTATTGGACTTATTCCCACTATGATGGTAATTTCACTATGTGCAAAGAGGAGAATGTTCAACAATCAGTCTGTTTGGATATTTTTTTTTTTCCACTAAGTTTTGTCATGTCAAGTCATCAATACAGATATTGTATTTCATTATTTTCTCTTTTTTTTTTAATGTGGCACATGCAAGTTTTTGAAAGGTTTGTTATTAAAATGGGTGATAATTTGTATGTTCCTGCTCTTATATATACCTTTTGAACATATTAACTTTCACTAATCTTGCATTGTTACCTTTTTCTTATAAATTTGATTTCAATATATCTCTATGTTTCTTTTGGTATTTGTTTTGTTGTGGGGTATTTTCCACCATGGTGAGAAGTACTAAATATATGAGTTTCTTGCCATGTATACATGCTGTTGTCTTAAGGACACAATGAAATCAGTAGGTCCTATAGTTAAGTGAAGTCCAAACCAGAAGAGATGAATACACCAAAAAGTATGAATAATTTTATTCATGAAATCTCATGATTCTGGCAATATTGTATGCATGCAACCTTTCCTAAAATACCATTATCAGGATAATAGTGCAAGATGTTGCATGTCAATGTAGATGTAGATTCTTGTTACCTGTTCATGTTACATTTTGATCAGATAGAATGGTATGCATATTATATTGTAACAGCTCTGCAAGTAGGTTGGTCTCTTATATACTCTCCCCTCCTCCCCTCCCCCCTCCCACATTTTCTCGATAATGTCTGCAGAATGTAAATCTCTACATCTATCCATATTTATATTACAAAGGTATGAATACCTTTATATATGATTATGTAGGACAGTAGCTGCAGTCACATCACACAAAATTATGTGTTGTTTACTTCCCGATAACTTCCAGAAGTTTGAGCACGTGGTCAAACTACTAACAAAACTATGCTAAGTTCTGTCTCTAACAGGCATGCTCAATACAGACAAAAACTGCGCGCCCACCTTGAATATAAAAAAATGCAACCCCGTACAAAAAATTTTCAGTGTGCGTAAACGACAAGATTGGATCTATTATCATGTCACAACCTTCTCTAAGTTTCAGCCCTTCACAGTCACAGTACACAAAAACAATGCATAGTTTCGCAATAGGTGAGACACTTCCCAAGTGTATGCAGAAAGTGTCTCGGGAAGTCACACTAAGCAAACTACATGAAGCAAAATACCGCGTAGCGAAACTACGCATAGTTTTTGTGTAGTATGACTGCACCTAGTGTGTATGTAGAATGCAATTTTTCCTGTTACAGAACAAAAAGTCAAAAGCAGACAGTGTTTCTGTTAGAGTTCATTGCAAATTACATGACTTTGCTTGTTCCCAAAGCAATCCAGAAAGTTGGCTTTAATTTTAATTTGCTTGCCTTTCCAATCCCCCCCCCCAAAAAAAAAAACAAAAAAAAAAACATCTTGGCAAGAACAAGAGGATGATGATAATTGCTGATCAAGACAAGACCAGTGGTAGATATAGTGCATTGCATAGTTTGGAATCAATATGACAAAGGATGGCATGTTAGATATGCCAATAGCCAGAAATATTGATTTGGTATTCAGAGATAATAAAGTTGATATTATTGACAGGTAATCAGTTCATTATTATGTGAAACAATATGCTGTGTTGGCCAAAAGGTAATTGTGATCAGAGTATTAGAATTCATATCACTTCCGTACAGCTGTAATGGAAGTGACCATTTTTTTTTAAAGTAACATAACTGAAAATTGTAATCTTATTGTATATCATGCCTTGCAGGTGATTTAACAGAATGTTATGATGTGTTTCTATGTTTAGATGAAGGCACCCCTGGCTTCACCCCCGTCCCCTTTCAGCAGTTCACACAAACAATCCAGCTAACAGCACAGTTTGCCCGAGGGCGTTCTTTGGTGGCAGGTCACAATCGCACTGTCAACATATTCAAGGTTGGTCTCTGACTCTCCCATATTGCAATGACAAAGCAAAATCTTGAACATATGTGAGACAGCAGAGGTCAATTTTATTGATTGATTGATTGAGTCATTTCTTCATTCACTCATTGGTTCATTCATCCATCCATCCATCCATCCATCCATCCATCCATTCATTCATTCATTCATTCATGCATGCATGCATTCATTCATTCATTCATTCATTCATTCATTCATTCATTCATTCATTCATTCATTCATTCATTCATTCATTCATTCATACATACATACATTCATTCATTCATTCATTCATTCATTCATTCATTCATTCATTCATTCATTCATTCATTCATTCATTCATTCATTCATTCATTCATTCATTCATTCATTCATTCATTCATTCATTCATTCATTCATTCATTCATTCATTCATTCATTCATTCATTCATTCATTCATTCATTCATTCATTCATTCATTCATTCTCTAAACAAAGCTACCTGTTTAGGCTAAGGAATCCTGTATATACCCAATGTATTGATACAGACAAATCAGTCTATTTTTGTGACCTACGAAATTAATAAAGATTTGCCTTTGCATAGATGGTATTAACACCTATACCAAAGTGCCACTGCTCCAAAGAAATTCAAATTAAGGGGTTTGTATACAGTACTCAAAATGTCTAAATACCCAGAGAATATTCAGGTGGTAACCTAGATCATCCATCATCCACCTTCGTTATAACGAAGGTGGCACAATAAAAAAAAAAAAAACAAAACAAAACAAAACATAGTATTGTACCCACTCTCCAAAATCCCTGACACAGAAAGGGGTAACAGTGTTTGGTTGGGTTATAGTTTTGGAAGCATGATGGTTCACTATGGACACTTTCATGTCGATGACAGCGTAAATGGTGTGACACAACATTTGTAGTGCGTTCTATGTGGAAGAGACCAAGGAAAGAGTGTAAACTTGCTGGAATGTGCACTCCGTGTAGAAGTCCAGACGACCTCCAATTAATAGCCCTCACCTAGTTGAAGTTTGCATAAGAGGATATTAACATGGTAATTTGAAGATACAATCGAGTAGAAACAAAGGAAAACAAAATGTTGAATATATTATAATGGAGCGTGGATTTGATTGGCTTTTATGGAGTTTGATGGGGTTATCTTGGGTAAAACTTGACTGTATATATTGGAATGATATGTTATACCACCCTAGATATATGACAGCAGCATCGATAACTGGATGCCCCTGTACGCCTACCGCCTTCCGGTCCGTGCGGAAGAGGTCCTCCTCACTGACAGACTTCTCTTCTGTATCTCAGTCTCTGAGGAGAAGCAGGTGAGGCCTGCCTACTGGTTGATGCATTGCATGATGTCATATACAGTGCACTCCCGTTATAACGAACACGGTTATAACGAAATTTCGTTATAACGAAGTAAATCTTCTGGTCCCAAAATTATCACCATTAAAGTCTATGGTAAAAAATTCGCTTATAACGAACACGGTTATAGCGAAATTTCCGTTATAACGAAGTCTTTTCCGAGCGCCACAGACAAAGAAAAACAAAAGAAATGTGCTCCGTTATAACGAAATGCGAATTGCTTTCGAAAATTCGTAGCGGAACAAGCATTTATAGCTTCTCTGCATGGGTGAACGCTTCACACCACTGTGTGTTCGCTCTTTGTGTCACGCACAGTTTCTGAGGGGAACTTGCGTTTATTATTGTGATACAATTATCCTATCACATTTCACATACCTTTCCAGTGTATGATAAGTATTCAGCAAACAGAATATATGTGGTTTTCTTGTTTTCGTTATATATTGTATTTGTTCGGTTATAATGAAATTTCGTTATAACGAAAGAAAACTGCCGGTCCCGAGCATTTCGTTATAACGGGAGTGCACTGTATTCAAAACGTGTGAAAATTCACTTTGAGTTGTCTAATTCTCTTATATCCTTATGTCTCTCAGTTTACAGCAGCTATTTTCAGTCATCTTGAAAGCTTAGTAGGAGAAAAAAAAATATGTGCTACCATGAGGTGTACATTAGAGCACTAGATAGTCAGAATATTAAATGTGTATATATCTTAACTGTGTGTGACCTTATCTTTATAAAATGGATAAAGTTGCAGACATTCCAGCTGAGAAAATGGCAAGATTGATTTGTGTGACTGAAAGACAAGAAATTTGGTATTTGTTCAAAACAGCGAATGGTTTGATATCCTTACTGCCTCTGGTTTGAATATCAGAGTCTAAAAGATGCCTTTGAATATTTCTTTTGTCTTGTTTTTACTGTACAATCTTACTGTTTTAAAGTACCTTAAAGTGTTTGATATGCAATCACCTACTTTCATGTGTCCAAAGTTTTATGCCATTTTACAGAGGATCTTTTATGATGATCAGCTTTACTACCATTTCTATGGTATATATTAATTTAGAAATAAAGATGGACGAATGATTTATCACTGGAAAGCTTCAGTATTGAGAGTTTAACCCGTCGAGGACGAGTCCCGAGTATACTCGGGCAGGTGTCTATGGGAAATGCGTGTTGTAGCAAAATCAGTCCGTCCTCAACGGGTTAAGAGAGCGAAACAACAACACATAAAGTCTGCCAAAATCATAAAAGTTGATGTGCGGTGCCTTTGTCATGCTTTTGTAGTAATGGGTCTCATGTATATGTGTATGTATGTGTGTATATATAACTGTGTTTGTTGTAACATTGCATGTACCACCTGTTGTAATATGCCTGTGTCGGTCATTTCATTTGCTTCCTTGTGGTCATGTGATGTAGGTCACCCTGACAGTGTTGTCCAGTCAGAAGTCTGAAGTATCATCACCTGACCAGATGGCCAATGAGGAGGCCGTCATGCAAACCTTCACTTTCCCCGAGGGGGAGACGTTTGTGGCCATGTACAAGCACCAGGCTCATGGGACCACCATACGGAGGCGGAGAACTGCATCATCCCTGTCTCACGGCAAGCGTCACCATGGCGACAGCAAGAAGGATGAGTCTGACGTTGACGAGTCAGATGATGATTACTATAGCACCTCCTCAGAGTGGGAGGAGTCGGGAGTAGGGTGGGTAGCCAATCAAATGCAACAGCAATGGGGGGGGGGGGGGGGAGGAGTCAGGAGGTATGAAAGAGTTCTAATAGTCCTAGCAGCTGTAATTTGAGGCCACACAGAACTCTTGAAATATGATTCACTGTGTGTGCAAATGAATTTCATGCAGTGCTTTGGTTATAATAGCACTGTTGAAGAATAAGACACAAATGCTTGTACGGATTAGATGTGATAATTCAATGACAGGACTAGTCAGATTTCAAGGGAATGGTTTATGCAATGGTTTTGATTGTACTGTGCTATGCTCACATTGGGCTTGATCAGCAATTTCTTTGCCCAGTCCTCTGTGATTTCAGATGTTTAATCTCCAAATATGGCTGATTGTGTTGTTCAAATTATATATATCCAATGAATATGTGTTAGCTATCTGAACAAAAGCTGACCGCAGAGGTATTTAGTGATATTTCAACAATAACAATTGCTACATGTTAGAGTAAAACTGCAAATGAATCAAATCTAACATCGGCCAGGTAATAATACCTTGAAGTCACATGACTTCTTGATGCCGAGCTTAAGAAATTACATTTCTATTGAAGCACCAATGTGTTTGTCTCACCCTTGGCAGGATACCCCAGTCTCTGCGCCATGCAAATTCCACCCCCTCTTCCGGCCTGTCCTCCACCATCCTGGATGGGTGTGTGGTGGTCACCAACCGGGCCCTCTACCACTGTCGGCCCAGGACCTCCCCCGAGGGCCTCTTCCTCGAGCTGGCCATGTCCGAGAGAGACGGGAGCCGGGCCGAGAGCCTTGGCATCACTCTGGGACTGGACATGAATGCCCTCTATGAGAGAGCAGCTGAGATGAAGCTTGCTTCGGGGGACTGTCAGAGGGCACTCAGTCTCTTTCAAAATGCGCAGGTTAGATGGGAGGGTTCCGGCCAAGAGTCATATACTGTATACATATAGTTAGTCTAATTTTTCACAAAGCTGAATTTCCCGACATTTGTGAGTGGTTAAATCCTCAATCTTGGAGCACAGGTATGAAAGGAGAAATAACATGCGCAGGTCTCATTCATGTCGAAATCAGAATTAGCATATTCTCATGTTGTTAAATTCGTGAATAGCACCCAACCTGGGAGATTTGCACAAATAAATACCCTGCGAAATATATGGTGCATACAGCATGTACACTCTGGACAAATTACGTGTCAACAGTGAATGGAATCTACAGGTACTATGCTTTCTGAAATCTGCATGAGTAAATTGTTAATTATTGTAACTACAGAGTTTAAACTCCAGTCCTTTGTCTGTGCCTTCACCATCAAAATGAATTTACTTTGATACCTGTCAAATGAATTGAAATGTCAAATGAAATGAATTTCATTATATGCAAACATAGTATCCATGGAAATGTAATACCAAACATGGTAGTTTAAGGATTACACCATTCCTCCTGATTTTTTTTTTGTCTTTCAATCTACTACTTGACCATAATAATTTATCAATTCTTTATCTCTCCAGTGTTCCTACATCAAACAGGTGACCAGTCTGGCCAAGCACGGCCACATCTCTGAGATCCTGTCGCTGGTCAGTGTGGCTCTGAGCAGGACGTCGGAGCTCAGCGGTCACGATCGCCGGATGTTGGCCAACATGGCCATCAAGTGTTTCGTCTATGAGATTCTTGAGGGTGACCGACGAGAGGAACTCATGTTTAACTTCAAGTAAGCTCTGTGAAGAAATAATCTTCAGCTTGTCAAGCAAAAGAAGGAATGTTCTTAACCTTTACTGTGCTTTGTTCACCTACTGGTATGCATACTTGAGTGCTTTCTTTGCAAATTGACACAGATATCTGGCCGCTAATTGTCAATGAATAGAGATTACCTAATCCTGCTAATCCCCCTAATCCTTATTGTGTCACCATGGCCTTCCTGTCAGGCTGAGGCACATTGCTACACCTCAGTGGACTTGCTAATCTGCAACTAGGTAAAGCTTGGATGGATACTGAATGCTGATGCTAAGCTTGGCAAGTAATTGAACCTCAGTGCCTGAGCACATGAGGGGTTAATAAACACCTACGTGGACCCTGATGTTTGGGGGTCTATCTGCGTTTTTATGCCTCCGCCACGAAGTGGTGCCGGAGGCATTATGTTTTCGGGTTGTCCGTCCGTCCGTCCTTCCGTCCGTCCGTCCGTCCGTCCGTCCGTAATGAATTTTGTGGACAAGGTAACTATCGAAACCTGTTGAGGTATCCTAATGAAACTTGGCATGTATGTGTATTAGGGGATGAAGTTGTGCCTATCAACTTTTGGGTGCACATGCTCAAGGTCAAAGGTCAAAAGGTCAAGGTCAAATACATAAAATTTCACTATTTCCACCATATCTATTGAATGCCTGAAGATATTTTCTTGAAACTTGGTGTATACATGTATTACCCAATTAAGATTCTCTGGTGAAAGTTTGGGTCATGAGGTCAAAGGTCAAAAGTCAAAAGGTCAGGGTCAAATACATAAAATTTCACTATTTCCACCATATCTATTGAATGCCTGAAGATATTTTCTTCAAACTTAGTGTATACATGTATTACCCAATTAAGATTCTCTGGTGAAAGTTTGGGTCATGAGGTCAAAGGTCAAAAGTCAAAAGGTCAGGGTCAAATACATAAAATTTCACTATTTCCACCATATCTATTGAATGCCTGAAGATATTTTCTTCAAACTTAGTGTATACGTGTATTACCCAATTAAGATTCTCTGGTGAAAGTTTGGGTCATGAGGTCAAAGGTCAAAAGGTCAGGGTCAAATACATAAAATTTCACTATTTCCACCATATCTATTGAATGCCTGAAGATATTTTCTTGGAACTTAGTGTATACATGTATTACCCAATTAAGATTCTCTGGTGAAAGTTTGGGTCATGAGGTCAAAGGTCAAAAGGTCAAGTAGAAATATTAAAACTTCTTTTTTTTTCTCTGTACCTTGGAAAATTGTTCAAGGTATCTTCATGGAACGTATAGTATATACATGTACTGACTGATTATCTAGAGAATGTAGGGTTCATGGGGTCAAAGGTCAGGGGTCAAAGGTCAAGTGCAAGACTTCAAAATTTTACTATTACCCTCATATTTATGCAATGCAATTCTCTGGAAAGTTTTTTTTTTTTCTCTTTTTGCCTCAAAGGTAAAAAGGTCAAAGATCAATTGAAAGTGCTGAACTAACTTTTTCCTCCATATCTCGGAAGTGGCTCAAGTTACCTTGAAACTTAGTACATATTATGCATGTTCTACCTGAAAGTAATTATCTCATGAATTTTAGGGTCAAGGGCCAGATGAAAATGGTAACAATTTACTATTCAATTCAGAAATTGCACTTTTTCTCCACACCTGTACCTTGAAAATTACTCAATGCCTAAATGTATGAATGGTTCAAAGTCAAGTTAAAGTCCTTAAATCCCTAGATACATGCTCTCCTATTCATCCAATTAAACCTACGTCAAAGAAGGTGAACATTCAACACATTTGTGACAAACTTGTCATTCCAATATTTTGCCAATTTTGTGAAAATGTAATCACACAGTGTCCACATGTACTATCTAGACCTATTGGGAAAATCATGCATTATGGCGGAGGCATACCAGTCGCCATAGCGACATTTCTAGTTAAATTTAAAAAATACTCTACAGACCCTAACACAGTAGCTGACTGGCCCAGACAATGTACTGTGTGCAATAGACTCAAGTTCTAGTCCTGATGGTTACTAGACCAGTATTTTATTTAATTTTTCAAATCATATATTAAATCACTCACTGAAGTAAAGTCTTTACATTCTTCGGCCATCTCGGCAAGTCTAGTGCCTACATAAAGTACACTCAAGTTGTATGATATCCTTCAAGAGTTTGCAATGAATAGCATGTTATGATTCTCATCAGAATATTCACAATTTTGATTGTTTGCTTGAGAGTGTCATAAAAAGATTCCAGGATTACAGCCTATATAGACTTTGAAGTTGATTGTGGTAAACACTAGTCCTGAGCAAGGTTGATGAGATGTGACATGGGACATTTGTGTTGGTAGAGATGATGAGATTATGCTGACCACAGCTGAAATACTGTAAGCATTCATTATCTTGCCTGTATTCTATGAGCAACAAAATGTGATATAAGTTTTGTCCTGAATGATAACAAATATAAACTATAAAACATCCTTCTCAGTAATTACTGTAATATGAAATCACTTTGTCTCAGAGTACATGCAATTATCCATTGTTATCACTTCAAAAATTCATTGTTCTGTCATCATCCTGTTTGATTCTAAGATTTGACATCCTATTCTCTCCTTCAGACACTTTCTCATGGACAATTTTGACTACAATGAGGATGCAGCACTCAAGCTGTTTGCTGAATGTGGGCTCACTGATATTCTCATCGAAGTGGCAAAAGTAAGTCAAGGTTGATTTTTCAAGATAAAAACTTTGCTGAATGTCAGGGATAGGATCAAGAAAAGAAAGAGAGGTAAGCAAGCTAAGAGTATGAAACATCTTCTGGCTTCCTGCTGTAATTAATGTAATCACAAAATACAGTTTTCCCATTAAATGTATGAAAAATCATGTGTAAATTTTGTAATATACATGGGTATTCAGGCTGTTTAGGATCATTGCAGATTTGCCTCTCTGTCGTCAGATGTTAATTTATTGCAAGTATGTGTGTATGTATGTGTGAATGTATTTAGATATGTAAATTTGTACAAATATGTACACTTATGTATGCATAAATGTATTACATGTATGTAGGTGTGTGGTTGTATCGAAGTGTGTACATATGAACATACATTATGTATGTGTGTATGTATGCATGTACGCAGCTTCTGTACACAAAAGGGGGGAAAAATAAAGTAAATCCTATGTTCTTCATTCTGATTCTGAACAATTGTAAGCCCGCAAGAAAAAATACAAAAAAAAAAACATGTCATTTGCTACCTCCCCTGCATGGCAGGCTCGTGGTAAGCTGTCCACTGCCCTAGACGTGATCCTTCAAGCTGGACTTCCACAGATAGAGGGCTCCCTCCGTAAACAGCTCGTCTCCCAGGGTTACATCACCAAGTTTTCTGCTGCTGGGGACATGGCTTTTGTGAGGTGTATGCCTTCTCAACAGGCTGTGTGTCATCTCCTTGCCAAGGTAGACTTCATCTCTTACTTTCCCTTATTACTACACTGTATGCAATTGGCATTTTTTTTTTCTATCTTTGATTCTGTTTTATTTTCCAAATATATGTATAAAAAGCACATACAAGTCATAGTGAAAAAAAAAAAATGTACTGCTTAACAATCAAGGTAGTTGGTGTTCTATGTGTGCCAAACTGTGGCGAACTATCAATGACCTTATTAAGAATAAAAAGAAAGAACTCCCGACCGTTATTTCCGAAAATGACCAAGATATTAACGACCCTGAAATCATTGCAAATTGTTTTAATAAGTTCTTTACCAACATAGGCCCCAATCTCGCCTCAACAATACTTCCAAACGCTGGAAATTTTACAGATTACCTTCCAGAAAGTAATAATAATTCTTTATTCTTTACTCCCACGAATGAAAATGAAATACTGAATATTGTTCGATCTTTTAAGTCGAGTAGATCTTGTGGCCACGATGGATTAAGTATGCATTTACTAAAACAAATAATACATTTTTTAGTAACCCCCATAGTACATATTTGTAACTTATCATTATCTACTGGGATCTTCCCAAATTCTTTAAAGATTGCGAAAGTAATCCCTATTCACAAAAAAGATGATGCGTCCCAAATAAAGAATTATCGTCCAATTTCATTATTGCCCGTCATTTCCAAAATCCTTGAAAAGATTGCACATGAACGTTTGTATAAGTTTCTGGTTGATAACCACATTTTAAATCCTAACCAATTTGGCTTTCGCAAAGGCTTTTCTACAGATTTTGCAATCATTCAAACTTATGACAAAATTATCGATTCTATTGCGAACAAACAGCACGTGATAGGAGTTTTTATGGACCTGAGCAAGGCCTTTGATACAATAGACCATGGAATTTTATTAAAAAAGCTACATAATTATGGCATAAGAGGAATAGTTCTTTCCTGGTTCCGAGATTATTTATCCCAACGTCAGCAATACGTAGCATTTCATTCTAGTACCTCGTTTAAGTCATATATTACTTGCGGTGTACCACAGGGATCCATTTTAGGACCTCTACTTTTTCTTATATATATCAACGATATCATAAATTCCTCAACCCTTCTCACCTATGTATTATTCGCGGACGATACCAGTGTCTTCTACTCTCACAACTGTTTAAACACACTAGTTGATATACTTAATTCTGAGCTTGCAAAAATTTCTACATGGTTCAAATGCAATAAATTATCACTAAATATAGATAAAACGTGTTTTATAAACTTCAATACTTCACATTTGCAACCGATAATGCCTAATAACATTATTATTGATGGTATGCCCATTATTGGAAAAAAATCAACCAAGTTCTTAGGGGTAACCCTTGACTCCAACTTAAATTGGAATAACCACATTGACAATATAACCACATTAATATCCAAAGCCATTGGAATACTTCGGAGATTAAAATATTTTGTAACGGAAAAAGTACTCATTATGTTATACAATGCATTAATCTTACCGTACATTAATTATTGTAATGTTGTCTGGGGAAACTGTAATAAAACCAAAGTAAATGTAATTTTTCTTTTACAGAAAAAGGCAATAAGAATATGTACCAACTCACATTATCTAGAACATACTGATCCATTATTCCTTAGACTAAAAGTTCTTAAAGTTGACGATATACACAAATTTCAAACAGCAATATTTATGTTCAAATACACGCAAAATCTACTCCCACTCTTCCACAACGCATTTTCCCTTAACAGGGATGTCCATGCTTACCCCACGCGCCATCGTAATGATTTCCATTTGAATAACCCTAAACTCCTATTAGCTCAAAAATCAATTCGGCATAACGGGCCTGATATTTGGAATTCACTCCCTCTCCACATAAAACAGTGCACATCTCTCTATTCCTTTAAGGCAAATACAAAGAAATATTTCTTGGCACAATATCATACGGTACAGTAATCATTAAACATGTACCTCTTATACTCAACAACAAGGCAATATTTGGTCCACCCCCTTTTCCTTCTCTTTTACTCTGCTGCTTGACCCTTCGCCCATATTATAACATATCCAATCATTTTCTTAGAAGTGCTGACCATCAACACTTTCGCGCTTCATCACCTGCACACGCACTCACAGGCACCACTCCTGTTTACTAAGTAATTGTATAAAACTGGATTTACACGCACTTTAACATGGCCCATCTGTATTAGTGTTCAAGTACTACAATAAAAAATGGTAATTTAACTCTGGCTGTCCGTCTGTTCAAGCACGGCTTATAACGGCGGCCCTCTGCATCATATGTATATATTATATATTGTACTGTCAATTAAGTCATTATTGGCCATATAAACATTTTGTATGTTATTTAACGTTTCATTTGTCTTTACATACAAAATATGACTTACTATGTAATATGTCAATAATTTTCAGAATTGTATTTGAGTAATTGAACCTGCCTTTGTTATTTTTGTTATTCTGAAAGAAAATATGAAATGCAGAAAATAAAATCTTTTCAATCAAAAAAAAATTAAAAAAAAATTGCAAGTTGGTGGAGTTGTCTTTAAGACGGTTAACTTAAAAATAGAAGCTGTTTTATCAGAAATAGACGCAGACAAACAGACAGAAAAAGCAGTTTCCTTTCATTGTCTCCAGTACTCTGCAATATTTCCTTCTTCAATTCAAAGTAAACTGGTACATTTTGTGATGTGTAGCAGTATGCTGTGGAGTAGCATTTCTGTTTGAACCTGCCCAATGCTCTTGATGAATCCAGGTAGTTTTATTTTGTGCTGCATTACCAATAATCCACCAAACAGAATACCCCACTTTTCGTTAATGTAACATGTCCATTCAGATGTGTATAGATTGTAGATGACCAAGATGCTGTGAATTGTGCTCAGGTCTGGAGATACACTCATTCTACCGTATGGCCCCCAAAAAAATATTACAATGGGACCCTCAGCAACCATTGCTTTAAAAATAGTGAATCAATCCATATACAATTTCAGGGTATGCAGCTATAACTTATTACCCACATCTTACAGAAAACCCGATCCGATTTGCTTCAGTGGTCAAAGAGTAATGAGGATCTTTGAAGAGCATGTCAGGAATCCCTTCCCTCCAAGTCCATTGTGTTCACACATTAATATGCAGTTTGAAGAGCATCCAAGTGTTAAACTTGGAAGAAACAGACATGTTTTACAACGATCCACATTTCTCTGTGACCACTTGACCAAATTGAATGGGGTTTTCTGCAAAATATAGGTAAGATGTCATGATTTTGAAAGTGATTAGTGCGGAAATTTGATAGTATTTTTATTTTCATTTTTAGGACATGCTGTATTTCA
Organism: Diadema setosum; assembly: GCA_033980235.1. Lineage (NCBI taxonomy): Eukaryota > Metazoa > Echinodermata > Echinoidea > Diadematoida > Diadematidae > Diadema > Diadema setosum. The sequence goes on along the minus strand of CM067060.1, from coordinate 16,439,218 downwards.
ATTACCAATAGTTATCACATGTGTTCTCCACTCCTTCCAATTTTGGCTGTTACAAGGAGCATTTCTCACTAAAATTCCTTGTGTTGTTGTTCCAGCCGGAGCTCGTCTTCCGCTACACAGACTTCATCCGAGGCTGTTTGGATGACCTCTATGTCAAAACTCTCCTCAAGCTTGCCCATCTCTTTGACCCGTCCAAGCCGACTCTGAGACCGCTCCTCAAGAGTAGGAGAGAAAGGTTATTAATCCCTTACCTTTCCACTACAGTGTTTTCTATGACAATCCCTTAATTTTCTTGATATCTCATCTGCATTTCTAAATGATTGGATCGCATGAAATTGCTAGTCTTTTCATTATTTGAATCACTTTGGTAGCTTGATCTTCCCATGGAAAACCAACCCAGTTGATGCTACAAATGCTTCAAATTGATTTTTCATGTCAAACAAATCCCAAAGCAGAAATTACTTCAGTTTTCTTTAAAAAATCTTGCTGACTGTGACATCAATAGTGTGAAAAAATATGAAGCATGTTAAACTCACAGAAAAAAAAAAAGTTGCAACTGATTGGTTGCTACATTATTTTTAATAAGCAAAGGGTTGACCTCGTTCTGTTTTGGGCATTCATATAACAGGTATGATAGGTGAAATTGATATTCATTGATTGATTATTTATTTCTATTTTTTTTTTAAACAAAATTATGCAGGAGTCACTCAACTGGGTCTACAGCTTCCTCTGACAGCTACAAGACTGCCCAGGGCTCCACTGATGGAGAGGTGAGGAAAGGAGTAAAATTGATGCAGTTAGCAAATGTGTTACCATGGTGATGACAATACAACTTGCAAGGTGCCAAATGTGAACGTATGAATGGTTCTCATCACGTTCGATTGATGTGATAATCTGAATCATCGTAGTAATAGGGATGATGAAGGTGATGCTAGTGATGACAACATACAGTATAATGTCATGAGATCGAAGTCGTGTGGTAGAAGTCATGAGATCGAAGGCTGAACTGTGGTATATAAGATCACATCATGCCTTTTATTCTGATAATGTGGCATCTTCATATCAATATTGATAATGAGAATCAATTTAAGAAAGTATTCGTATTGATGATGGTAACAGTGAAGAATAGTACTCAGTGTGGAGATTCATGAAATTGTTCATTAGAATTTGGAATTAAATGATTCTTCATCATAGGTACATCAATGTCATGATTCGTAATGATTTATCATGAGATAGAGAGAGTAATAAATGAGCGTGTTTCTACTGAGTGATAAAAATTTGAGATGATGCGATGCGATGCGGGGTGATTCGCGGTGATACGCGGTGATGCGCAGCGATGCGCGTGACACCTCAAATTTTTCCTCAGTAGAATCAGATCGGGTAGTGGCTGATGCCCGGTGATGCGAGGTGCTCTGTCGTCCACCTTTTGAGGTGGTCGATGCGCGGTGATGCGAGGGATGATTTCAGTGTAAACACACTGGGTAGCGAAATTCGTGGTGTACCGGAAGTCTCGAATTATTGGGAGCTTTCGCCCTGCACTTTTCAAATCGGTTCATTTCTCACTCCGACACTTGTGTACACATGCAGCGACCGCAGTTTCACACACATCATGCCTTGTACCAACTCCTACTAAATACATCAAGGTAGTACATGTGAATTGCGTGCATTCATCATCTATTGTTTGCGTGCCCAACAGCCTATTATATATATTTTACTCTGATTTTTACACTGCGTTCATTTTCCCATGATATCATATCGTCTCGAAGTTGTAGATTCCCTAATTTGTTTTCCCTGGAATACTAATGTAAGTATATTGGAACCCCGGGAGAGCATTAACTGGACCCAAGACCTGCAACGATTCCTAATAACCAAGTGGCAGGAAATGTTGGTGAGTCGCATTTTGAATGGAAAGACTAAACAAAATTCAGTGGCCTACCACAAAATGGCAGTGGAGAGGCAGCGTGACCCGATCTGTAACCTGAAAATGCTCGACTTCCGGATTCACTGCATTTAGCACGTCACCTCGCATCACCGCATACTTTATCACTCAGTAGAAACAGCTCGAGTGGTCGTAAAATACGAGGTGATGCAGGGGACAAAATTTGCGGTGATGCGAGGTGATGCGAGGTGCTCTCAGTAGAAACACGCTCAATGAAGGTTCAGGTCAAAGTTCACCATAGTAAATGAGATGTGTAACCCTTTTTCTTCCAGGACATTGCCATCTTCCCCAAGCCCAGCATCCTGATAGAGGTCTTCCTTCTCATTCTCCTGAAGCTGAACAAGAAGAGGAGGGAACTTGGCAGGTTGGTAGACAATAGCTACCCTTATACTGAACAATTCTTGTGGCATGATTTTCAATACCCTATCATATTAGGTTTGCCAGGCAAACACCCTGATTAGATATCTCTGTGTTTTCTTTTCATACATCTATGTTTTTGTGATGTGCTGATCACAGAACTAAGATATATTGTTAGTTCCTATGCGAAGCAGTATTGGCTTAAAAATGCGACTGTCTAGTCATGTTAGTAATAATTTGCTATGAAGTATTATAATAATCATTTACATTCTGCCATGCTATGTCTTTCTGTGTCAGTTTATATATCATATGTCTATGTGGCTATTTATGCATTCTGTTCTTCATGCAACAAACAAAGCATTTAATATCAAACAAAGTGGATCAAACAAGATTTTTAAAAAAATAATAAATTGAAATTTGGCGTAGTTGATAAAAATATTTGTGAAACTTGATTATACATTACACTAGATGTAAAGTTGTGTAAATGGCTAAAAGCTCCATACAGTGCTGCTGTTGATGTATGCATATTGACTTCCATTCAACTTTGCTATATATGCCATTTAATATCACATAGTAGGTGTGCAGTCACTTTCTGAAGATTTTTAGCATCACTGTGACTATGTGGATATTCGCTTCTCTACCGGGTAACCTACCTGCTCCCTGAGATTATTTGAATTCTCATCACTGTCCCACACAGCACGCTGTCTCTAGAAAACGGTTTTGAGTGTGATGCGGGAGTGACATCGCTGCCCGAAGACACTCCTGGCTGCTCCCACAAGCTTCCCGTCGGCCTGCTTCTCCCTACCCAGAATGCCGTGGCCTGTGGCCAAGACCACGCAGCCATCGTGGCCAACGGAGATGTCTATACGTGGGGCAGGGCTCACGAAGGAAGGTCAGATTGGGAATTCAGATAACCCACTATGAGTGCACACATGAATTCATATTCCTAGTGATGTGCATCGACTCCTTAGCAGCTTTCATGTTCTTCCTGATTATTATAGATATTGAGATGACCAACGCTTTGACACTGACATCAGTCTTGCTTCATTTTTTTGCCAAGGAATACACAGAAGTATAAACCAATAAATATATGTCTGGGGCTAGAAAAAGTGCATAAATATTGAAGAAAATCTGATTCTTTGTAAGAGGGCAGTTGGAGATTGATGACTTGGTTGTAAGCAAAAGCATATACCACTTTTCTTTCTTATGCTGAATTTTTTGCAGTATTTGTTTTGGAGATATGCCTGAACAAAGCTACCACAAAGATTACTGTTCCCTCACATCAATCCACTGTTTAAATAGTCAAAAGCAGCACCTTTATCTTTGTTTTGTTTTGCAGGAAATCATTGTTCTTTGAGAGTTTGATGGTACAGATTGAAATATTTACAAAATTTTCCCCTTAAATGCAGCTTTCTTGATTTTGTACTGAAAGTTGATATATCACTGTCTTTCTCTGCCAACAGACTAGGTCAGGGAGACATCATGTCGCTAGATGGAACAGCGCCCCCACTAAGAGTGGAGACCCTGCACATGCACGGAATCCGAGTGCGAGCAGTGGCTTGTGGGAAGGAACACACCATGGCAGTGACCCAGGAAGGAAGGGTGAGCAGACTGGGATGGTCAACACTGTAGGGTCAGTCTGGACAAAGAATGGTCAAGCTGTGAAGTATGCTAGACTTTTAGTCAAGTTTTGGTTACGTCATTTCAGTAGGCTCAGTTTAGACTAGTGTGATTTTGGAAAGGTTGATGTACATTGTAGTATTTCACAAAGTGCTATTCACAAGGTACATGTGTTAATGATTCAAAGTGCTTTGAAAATTGTTACCTTTTGTGAACATGAAAATCCTAAATGATTGATTGATTGAGATGAATGCTGGCTGAAGTCCTAATCAACTAGTTTGAGAACTGGAGCAAATGAAATTAATGAATTGCACTGGGGTGACTGAAACTAGAGTGAATGGAATCAGAGTCAATGGAAGTAGAGTGAATGGGAACTGAATGAACAGATATTGAATGAATTTGTATCAGATGGAAAGGAACTGAATGAATGAGCCTAAAAGTAATGGAAAGAGAAGGAAGATTTTATGGTTCTAAGATTCTTGATTCAGTTTTATGTCACACATGTATGAGGTAATTTGATACAACAAGTAATGCCCATTTTGTTTGTTTTTGCTACTGCTGAATTTAAGTGATTATTCCAGTGGTTCAGCTGTAGTCTTGTAGTATATTGAGGCAATGCATTTTATCTTGACCGTTGTTTATGTTACACCATGGCTTAGCTTCATGCTACTTTTGAGTATGAGACCTTTATTTACATATAGAATTGTGTGGAATGCAATATTTTGAGGACAAACAGATTTTGGTACAGTTTTGTGTGTGTCCACTTTCTGTCACAGCTGTATGGATGGGGCAGTTCTATGTACGGTCAGCTTGGTGTCGGAGACAAGACTGTCCACTCTCGGCCAGTGGCCGTTGAAGCCCTCAGTGGTCATAGGTGCATCACTCTGGCCTGCGGGCAGCTACACACATTGGTGCTAACTCAAGATCAGAGGTAATTAAATCAGAAGATAATGCACTTGTGCTTACATAATTAAGAACACATAATGACTATTTAAAACAGTAATGACTGTTATACAAGCACAGGCCAATATACCACTTTCTTGCATGCTGTAGCGTTATTGGAAAAGAAGTTCATCTTTGTTATAGTTATGCCTGAATGATGAATCATACAGATTAGAAGTGACAATATTAGATAACATATTTTTTTTTTCTTTCTTTTGCTTGTTACAAATGGCAGTGAAATGCAATGTCTGTTATTACTTCACATGTACAGAGACTCCTAACTCTCCCGTTTTCAACGGGAGATCTCCCGCCGAAAACCCATTTTTGCAAAATCTCCCATTCTCCCGCTGGAGATTTGATTTCTCCCTCCCTGGCTCTGTGTCTCCTGGTGGAAAGGATTTCTTACTTATTGCTATTGTATGTTGAAAAAATAAGCCTTAGATAGCACCAGAGAACATCTAGAACCCTAAGAACTTCGCGCTTCGCACACATTAACTTGGAGTCTCCCGTTTGCTAGGGGTTTCGGGCGGGAGAATCTCCAGATCAGAAGGTGCTTGGGGTTGGAGTCTCTGCATGTATGCTATTTAACTCTTTACGTGCCACAGTGTAAACCCTCTATGTGCCACATTATTATGAGACTTTCTGTTCTGTTAAAAATTAAGTGACTTTTATAACACAAATGCATTGTATATCATCTCCAAGGTGGAATGTTGCTGACTGTGCTCCTTACAGAGGCATGATACTTACTGTATCTCTGTAACAGTGCTTCAAGAACACAAATTTCAGGGCTTACAAAAAATGTCTCACAAGTCCAAATTTGCAAAATATTATGCTTGCAAAAAACATGGCATATACAGCATATCAACACGTTTCTCATGACTAAAGGTTGTGGAGCTTTGGCTGGGGTGCCCACGGCCAGCTGGGCCACGGGGATGTTGAGGACCAGATTGTGCCCAAGCCTCTGGCCCCGTTCACTCGCAGTGCAATAGTCAGCGTCAGTGCTGGATACGCCCATAGTGGAATTCTCACCAACGAGGGTCAGGTATAGTTATTGTCTCAATACCCTCACAATCCAGATTTGCATGTGCTCCCTCCCCCTTGTTTTCAGTTTTGTTTTTATGCAGGCACAGATTTTTTGATGTTCTTTTTTGTTTGTTTATTTGTTTGTTTTTTTAGTGCTGTGCCTTTGTTTGAACTTACATGATTGATTTATAGTGTTTATGAAGGCTTTTAAATTTGATCAAAGGAAATGCCCTTGTTATCTTGATAACTTGTGCTGTGGCCAATGATGATGTCACTATAAAATCATGTCAGAGCACCTTGTTTTTATGTGTATTTCAATTGATTTTTATTACACTGCAATATATTTAATTTCAGTACATTTTCTACCTTTTATACTTGTTATTAGAGTGAAATTATTTCAACTGTTATTTTCAATTGTCAATTGCTGGAAAATTTTTTCTGACTGTTTTCACAAGAATGAAGATTTGATTGTTTCTTGCTGGCTTAATGGCATTGAAATAATAAGGATGCTACCTCGTGGGGCAGCAATTTCTAATAACATATTATTATGCTACATTCTTGAAGACCACAAGGTTTCATTAAGTGTAAACTATTGAGATGGTTCCCATACACAGTGAAATGGTACTGCAGGTCTTTGATTAGTGCTTGTGTTAGATAAGGTCAAGTAAGATGTGTTGGGACAGATCAATAAATTTCTGTTGTCCCTCTATCAAGGTTTGGATGTTTGGGTCATCCGCCTTCGGACAGCTTGGGACAGGATCAGTTGGTAAATCATCGGTCCCCGTCAAACTGGACGCCCTTAGTTCTCTCCACGTCAACATTCTCACCTGTGGTTACTATAGCAGTGTAAGTCCATTATTTACTTGAGCATTTTAAGTCCAGTGTTTACTAGAGCAATGTAAGTCCTGTGGTTACTACAGCAAAATAAGTCCTGTGGTTGCTACAGCAGTGCAAGTCCAGCGTTTACTCTAACATTCTAAATCCAGTGGTTACTACACCAACATAAGTCCAGTGATTACTACAGCATTTTAAGTCCAGTGGTTACTGCAGCATTTTAAGTCTAATGGTTACTACAGCAATGTAAATCCAGTAATTACTACAGCGTTTGAAGTCGTGTGGTTACTATAGCAGTGTAAGTCCAGTGTTTCCTATAGCACTTTAACTCCAGTGGTTATTATAGCAATATAAGTTCAGTGTTTACTATAGCATTTTAAGTCCAGTAGTTACTACAGCAATTTATTAAAAGTCCAGTGATTACTATAGCATTTTAAGTCCAGTGGTTACTACAGCAGTGTAAGTCCAGTGTTTCCTGTAGCATTTTAAATCCAGTGTTTACTATAGCAATATAAGTCCAGTGTTTACTATAGCATTTTAAGTTCAGTGGTTACTACAGCAAGTTAAGTCTAGTGATTACTACCACATTTTAAGTCCAGTGCTTACTACAGCAATGTAATTCAGTGATTCTACAGCATTTTAAGTTTAGTGCTTACTACAGCAATGTAATTCAGTGAGTACTACAGCATTTTAAGTCCAGTGATTACTACAGCAATGTAATTCAGTGAGTACTACAGCATTTTAAGTCCAGTGATTACTACAGCAGTGTGAGTCTAGTTGTTTACTATGGCATTTTAAGTACAGTGGTGAATAGACTACAGCAATGTAGTACCCATTGTTACCAATTTAGGAAAATACAACATCAAGCAAGAAAACAAATTAAAGCAAACAAAAAACCTTCAAATCTAAAAAAAAAAAAGAAGAAGCTTTGTGTTGAAAACTGGAAATGAAATGAGGAGAAGTTCAGTCAAAAGGACCACCCTTTCCCTGTGAATAATGGGAAACTCTAACCATCTACAGCCAAGCTCAAATTATTGTACACTGCATTCATGAAAATTTGTCAGAAGGTTATTTTCAACCTGTGCTAACATATAAACATCAACTTGAGCAATTGTGTGTAAGCAAATGCTTTCTATCTCACTCTGATTTGGTTGTGTTCTCATACCACAGCTTGCCATCACCAGCAACCCCCAGAAGGTGTACACTTGGGGGAAGAGTCCCCTGGAGCTACGCCAGGCGCTTCAGCTGGCCCGCAAACGTCACCACACCCGCCTCAACCCCGACCCCCACCACCACCAGACTGTCAGCAGGTTGCCTTCCTTGCCACAGGAGAATGAGCATCTCCTCCCTGCCCTGGTGCCAAGCAACATCCAGGCACCCATCAAGAAGGTAAAGAGTGGTCCCATGGGTGTGTCTCTCCCCCCCCCCCTCCCCCCCCCCACCTTTAGCCCTCAAAGCCAGGAGTGTCATGGTATTTGGACATAGCATTCATAACTTGTGTGAGTTCACATTTTAGAGTCAGACTCCCATTTTCCCGGTGTGACACCTTAACTATGACATTTAATCATGAATGCCTCTATTCACCATGATGTCAGTGAGACCTTCCAGAATTCTGATTTGTTCAGAGGTGGTGCATGTAGGAATGTAGACATGAAGCATATTGACTTATGAGGGTAACATCCAGTGCTGGTATGTTGTTTGTTATCTACTGTATGCACTTTAATAATGTATTGCCAGTTATCTCATTAGCACATATCATCTATAGATCTATCAACTCTGCAGGCAGGTGGAACAGAGAGTGCTAGTCTCAATGTCTGTTTATTCATATTATAAATTGAACTGTGCTTTATATGCCACTACAACAGTAGACAATTTTTTTTTTCTGACCATACACTGATACTCATATTATCAATTTATTGATTCAGAGTTACAGGTATGAAATGGTATACTTTAATATTGTGTGAGATGCACACTGCTTTTCAGAAGTGGTTGGCTTAATCAAATACAAAGCAGCCACCATTCTACAGCCAGAGAAGATGTATCCAGATAGCCTCTTCTCCAGGAGTTTCATGAGGTATCTCAGAAAAGCAAAATAACTCCCAAAGCTGTTACCTGAAACCTTGTAATCATTTCTCATCAAAGCAAGAAATGACAGTTATCTCTATGTTTCAAAGATGCAGAACCCAAGCAATTTACTGATGTTGTCATTGTCTGTCTAATCATAGCCTTATCCTGCTCATGCAATGCTAATATCTCTTCCCTTCTAGGTGACCATGTCCGGTAACCACTACATGCTGCTGACCACAGCTGGAGAACTCTATACCTGGGGTAGTAATGAAATGGGTCAACTAGGGAATGGGAATAGAGTCAACCAGGTAAGTCCACTCACTGACCAGTAGAGATAACAGTCTGTAAAGAAGTTCAATCTCTTGTCAAACTCAAACCTATTTCTAATGTATCTCTACAGCTGCTTACAACCTTTGCAGTAATAAGCCAGAATTGCTGGCTGCATTGGTCTTGTACATGTGTCTATCAGTAGTGTGTGCTCATTAAGTATCAGTATTGCTCTTATTGTTGTTTCTTTTTTCTTCTTCATATGGATGACATTTTTTTATCAATTGACTTTTACACAAAATAGATGCAATTCCAGCATTTTTGTTCTCTTCATTTGTCCTCATACACCCCGTATCTCTGATCCTCTCAGTATCACTGCTACATCTACTGGTATTCCTACATTAAGATTTCTTCCACCACATTTCAATTACTACAAATGTGTTTGTATCTCTCCACAGAATGTGCCTGTCCTTGTCAACCAGTCCCGTGATGACCTCTTCGTTGCCATAGCAGCAGGATCAAGGTTCTCATTGGCCGTCAATTATCAAAACCAAGGCCTGGCATGGGGATCGGCAGAGTATGGCAAGGTGACATGTGACAGCTATGTTTATGATGATGTTAAGACTTCCAAGCCAGTGTGATCATACTGTAAACCTAGAAACATTGTTTTGCAGCATGCAACTTTTGCAAATTGGAGCCAACGGTGTTTTTTGCAGCAAGAACTTTTGCAAATTGGCACTGGCATTCAATTTATCATGCAGACAAAGTCTGTTGCGTGTATTTTACTTCTGGAATCTTCACTCCACAAATTCACAAAAATTTCAGGTGTGCAAAAACTTCTGGTTTTATAGTAACATGTTACAAGTTCTGTCTTTATGCCAAATGGCATGTATAGATAATGGGTGAAGAAGCCTACATCTCTGAAAGAAACGCTCATTACATTACTACTAATTACTCTTAATGATACACGCTGCTTTTAAAGCTGACTTTGTGAAAAATTATAGTTTTTCCTTCAGTTTTTTTCTTGAAAAGGATGAAGTAAGGTAGTAACTGTCATGTGAGATCTTGGCTTTTAGATATCTGTTGGTGATCGAGTCTGGCATTGATGCAGACAATGAAACTATTCTAACACTGTGTTTCTCTCAAACCTTACGGATTTATATTTGAATATCTTTCCGACATATGTCTTGTTTGAAACGTATGAATGAAAGTTGATACATGAATAGGTTCCAGTGGGTAAATAGAGACATTGTGTTGGATTGAGGATTGATGTAGATGAAAATAACTTTGACCCTATCATGATTGTGTTTCAATCTAGCTGGGTATGGAAACAAGAGACAAGATGAGTCTGCCCTCCTATGGCACCTCCTCCTACCAGGACCACAGGGGCGGGGTCAAGGCCGCACCCCGGATGTTCCTCCAGCCCACGGTCATCCCAGGCATCCCTGCCATACATGTGGAGAGGGAGAGCATCGCCAGCTGTGACAGCACGGATGAGAGCTCTGACGGGGAAGATGAGGTAAGGAGGAAGGGATGGGATGGGGTAAGGGGATGGGAAGGGGTGATGCAACTCTTCGACACTTGTTGTTTATGTAGGGGGAAAAAATATAAATGGGACCCTATTGAAAAAAAAAAAAATCCCCAAGCAATACTGAGATCAAATCAAGCTTCTGGACTGGGGGTGTTTCATAAAGCTGTTCTTAAAGTTACGAACGACTTACAAAGGACTGGTGATCAGTTCTGATCTGCTATACTTAATATCAGAATTTCAATAATTCAGCACAAGAACACCAGTCGTGATCACCAGTCGTTCTTAAGTTGTTGTAACTTAAAGAACAGCTTTATGAAACACCCCCCGGGTCTCATTTCAGTCACCTGGATAGTCACTCTTGCTGTACCTGAGTGGACTTGCAAATCTACAACTGTAGGTCAAATTTGGATGGATTACTGAATGCTGATAAAAACATTTGTCGGGTTGAGCTAAATGCATTGGCACGTAGAGGGTTTAAGCACGATTGTAGATTTAGCTGTAATTTTGAGGCTAGTTCATTTTCTAAGGTTTCCTATTGCAACGACTGGTGGAAGTATGTTTAATCATGACTTGCCAAGGAGCGTGGGGAAAACGACCTTGGAAGACCTCAGCAGTACAAAATGCAAGGCTTACACAGTATTTGTGTTTGATTTACTGTGAATGATGGCATTTCCCAGCACTTTGTAGTGCTTGGGTCTACTTTCAGTTTCTAGTGGTTAGTACTGCTACTGTGCAATGCCACTCTTAAGTACTTCAAATCATTTTTAAAGTGCTCCAAGATCACTCTCTAACTATTCTAACTTCAAATTCAAATTTAATTTATTTCACTTTCTAAAAAGAAAACATCACGTTTGATGTATTTGTGATGGTTGTGCTCATTTTGTGGTGATCGTTGGGTCCTTGAGTATATGGAGATATATTGTTACATTCTAATGACTGATATTTGTCTGAAATCTTCCTGAATCTACCCAAATGTACCCTCCTTGCACCTGATGACATCAGCTGCATGACAGTGGAATGCTGGAGTCCGTCATCACGGGTCTACCAGACCTGGCCCAGCCAGAAGGGGAAACCCCCATCTACAGCCAGCCCAGTCTCTCTCTCGCACTCTCACAACTCCAGGTATGCTCAGAGTTCAGTTGTTGACATTAGCTCCACCAGCCAATGAAAATAATCAAGTTTGTTAACTACCTTGAAGCCAGCCACTGCAATAATCATGATATTCGATTACATCTCAACCATCCACTAGAATAATCAGATAAATGTATTCGATCTCACTTTGTATGCAAATGAACAGTACAGTATCCACAAGCTGTTCTTCTAGAGTCGTAGCTCCAAGATGTAAATTGTTCCATCTTTAACCCATATCTGCCTACTGCATTATACTATGTAAATGCCATTCGTACCTAGCCACTACAGACAAATATTTGCACTCAAAGCATTTTCAACTTCACATCTCTTTCAAAGGCACAAAAAATAAAGGAAAGTTGACAAATTATGTATCAAAAGAAAGAGCATAAAATTGTCTTTATTATGATATAAATTTCCATGCATTTTGACCAATCAGACAAATATACCAGTTGACAGAAGCAGACATGATTTATAAAAATATGAATAATAAATATCATATTTTATACTTATTCATAAATCAAAAATATTGCCTTCCTTTGCATGTAGATTTGAATATCATTTTCAAAATATTCAAAGCAAGAGCTTTGCAGTGATATATGATATAAGCATATTGTGATCTTCTAAGTAGGAATAATTAGAGAAGTAAGATAAAATGCAATCACTCTGTTTATGACAATTGGATATTTTCCATCACTGTATGTAAAAATATCGTTGACTGATGTAAAGAGACTGTACTTTACAACCTTCTCTGAAATGAGATACCACATCCATCCCAATCAATGCATATCACTTCAAGAGAAATAATATCAATTTGTGACCAAAATATCACACAAATGCATGTATTTATACTAAAAAATGTCATAATTACAAATGTAAAAATGATGTAAAAATGACGTTGAAAATGACGTCATTTCAGCGGCAAGCTCGACCACGGAATTTTCCGTACTTTGGTGATTGCAGCGTTTGCGGCTTCTACGGGAAATCCCGTAGATTGGCGGATATGGGTTAATCAAATGTTTTCAAATGATTCAGTTTAGTATTGGGGTATGATATGCGAATCAAGATTTTGTCTAAACTTTTGCCAGATTTGATGAGGAAAAATAACATCTTCAGTGTGCATATTGAAAGCATCTTAGCTTTCATCTTGCTGTCAGACCTGGCTTTGCCTTGAAACTTGGGGTTCAAGTATTGGTGATATGCATAATGTACATGATATTTCAGAAGTTCCATCTGTAGCCTCAATATATTGAACATTGCTTTGGGAGAAATGTCTTAAATGGGAAAGCATTCTTTTCTTTTCAAGGATATGACCGCACTTTATATGATAAATACATGTATATTGAAAGTTTGATCTGGGACTCACTATAAATACTCCTAGATAGATAAGATCATGCTATTTTGCATACAGATGCAGTGAAAGAATCAATGTAGTTATAAAGGAAATTCATGAATATGGGCATTTATCGATACAACATTGGTTAGCATTTTGATAAGAATGACAATGTAACAAATGCTATTTTAACACCCGTATGTATCTTCTGATGAAATCTCTCTTTGAAATATGAAGAGCTTCCCAGAAAGACGACAATTTTCTTGACTGACGGTTTAATTGTGTTACGCATGAGAACGTGAATTTCTTATATCTGGTGCGGCTTATTCAAAGCTCCTCTGTGCCTCTAACAACATGGTCACATCATGCAGGAAATAGTACAGACTCACAGAGACTTTAACTCTCGGCTTTTGGCAGGAGTGATCCCCGGCTTTGAGGCCGTTTTCTCAAAATCTTTCGCTTGACTTCGAATTTCTTCCACTCACGGCTGTATACCTCCCACTTTTTCTTTTGCTCAAATGAAGTTTTCTCATGTATGTTCAAGAGTAAGTCTGAGATGTCACCATAAAGCATTTATAACCACAGAGTTTCAAGGCCTTGAAGTAGGTCCTAGATCCCGTCTGTAAGGAACATGCTTTGAAGTTGTAATGTATGCTTAATACATACACTTAATATCATGCTCTTAATATCATGTGCATGCTCGTGGTATGGGGGTCTCCCATTTAACAGATGCTTAGAATTGAAGTATTTTGACTTATTAGTGAAGGAATGTGAACCATCAGGACAGTGCTAATATTAGTAGGGACTTGTGTCACATCTCATGCTTATACTGATGCAATACCCACTTCCCTCCTTCAGGCCTTTTTCAGCCATAGCACCATTCTCCACCACGCGGTGAGTGTGGAGGACTGGCACATTGCAGCTGAGCTGAGCCAGATGAGTGGTGATCACATTCAGGCCTTGGGCTACAGTCTCAGAGATGTGGAGGCAGGGCTGAGAACTGATCATCAGGCACATCAGGAGAAAGTTGCCAACACCATCAGCAAACATCTCAGGTATGTGTCAAGCTGAATGTTCACATGTACAAATGTTTTGGGCCATATCTATTTTTGAGTATGATCTTCAAGTCAAGCACCAAGTGACAAATACTGTGGTGGATGGAGGTTATTAGAGATGGATTTTTTGATTGAATAAAAGGAGTAAAATTAAATGATGTTCAATACAATTTGGACATTTCTGATATGGACCTTGATGTAAAGCTGATCTGATAAACTGAGAGTCTTAACTAGAATATAAAATGTGGATGGTTCACCTCATTGAGTGCTAATTTCTTCATTGCATGTCCTGTTTCTTGCCGTTCTTGAAGTAGCCACCAAAGCAGAGATTTTATTTTCATGTCCAATGTTTGCAATGTTAAAATCTGCTTTTGATTTTAATAGTTTCTTGTGTTTTATTTTGTTGTGTTCTTGGTTTTGTTATACCAGCAAGAGCCACATAATGCTGAAGATTTGTAAAGCATTTCACAACAATATTTGGTGTTTTCATTGTGGCTTTAAGTTGGCATGTGGCATGAATTTAAGCAACATCTACATTGTATGTAACAGCATTACCTGTGATCTACGAGATAATGAAACATTAATCAGTTTCCAGTGCACATGTTAACAGACCTACAATGGTAGTAAACATCTCCAAACTTTTTTGTCCCCGCCGAACGAGTTTGAGCAGGGGACTATGAAACGGGCTCCGTACGTGTGTGTCCGTCCGTGTGTCCGTGTGTGCGTCCGTGTGTGATCAAAATGTTCAAAATGCTACTCCTTCGCCATTTCTAACCCGATTTTGATTCTGTTTGCTTTATATGATGGCACTAGGTGAGGGCTTCAAAACTTCTACACAGAATTTTGACCTTTGACTTCTTTGACCTTTGACCTTGATTTTTGACCTATATTGTACATTTTGCTTCAAAATGCTACTCCTTCGCCATTTGTAACCCGATTTTGATTCCGTTTGCTTTATATGATGGCACTAGATGAGGGCTTCAAAACTTCTACACAGAATTTTGACCTTTGACTTCTTTGACCTTTGACCTTGATTTTTGACCTATATTGTACATTTTGCTACAAAATGCTACTCCTTCGCCATTTGTAACCCGATTTCAATTCCGTTTGCTTTAAGTGATGGCACTAGGTGAGGGCTTCAAAACTTCTACACAGAATTTTGACCTTTGACTTCTTTGACCTTTGACTTCTTTGACCTTTGACCTTGATTTTTGACCTATATTGTACATTGCCTACAAAATGCTACTCCTGCGCCATTTCTAACCCGATTTTGATTCTGTTTGCTTTATGTGATGGCACTAGGTGAGGGCTTCAAAACTTCTACACAGAATTTTGACCTTTGACTTCTTTGACCTTTGACCTTGATTTTTGACCTATATTGTACATTTTGCTACAAAATGCTACTCCTTTGCCATTTGTAACCCGATTTCAATTCTGTTTGCTTTAAGCGATGGCACTAGGTGAGGGCTTCAAAACTTCTACACAGAATTTTGACCTTTGACTTCTTTGACCTTTGACCTTGATTTTTTTACCTATATTGTACATTGGCTACAAAATGCTACTCCTTCACTCTTTCTAACCCGATTTCGATTCTGTTTGCTTTATGTGATGGCACTAGGTGAGGGCTTCAAAACTTCTACATAGAATTTTGACCTTTGACTTCTTTGACCTTTGACCTTCATCTTTTTACCTATATTGTACATTTTGCTACTGAATGCTACTTCCGGCGGGGACATATATTACGCACCGCGTAATTTCTACTTTTCCTTGTTTTTGTTGTTGTTGTCATGTAAATCAATTTGAAAGGATGCACATTTGCTACTGGCTGTACTATATTGCTCTTCGGTTGTAGGACTTTTCTATGGATGATAAGTGTTTCTCAATATGTTTTGTCTCCAATCTCTGGTTCATTTCTGTTTTAATAACAGGCTGGCTCTGGAGAGAGCGCGTGCCATGAATGGGAGCACAGCTGCTGTCATGGAGATCGGAAAACAGCTCTTGATACAGGTTTGATGCTTGCATTTTTTACTCTCTCGCTGCGTGGTGTGTGTGGCAAGAGTACTGGCACCTCAAATTAATGAGATTGTTCCCTGTGGAGTGTTTAACACGGTGCGTTGACAGATACGGGCTCAAGGGTTTGGCAACAACAGCCAATCATTTGCGGTCGTAATTATGAGCGGACTTTGTAACGATGCCCCTGGGAGCTGACAGGAAATGTGTTGACTTTGATTAATTGCACTCACCATTATGATGCTTTTTGTGGGTTGCATTTCAGTGAGTGCTACATTGATAAGTAGCTGCCATTGTTGTTACACAGGCTGATCAGAATTATTTGATAGTGAGTTAATCATAAGATATTTTTTGCTCTTCCAAATATTCACATACCTACTGTATACCAGAAGTGCGTTTAATGTGATGTTTTTGTAAACTGCAAACTATTAAAATAGCTGGTCTAAATTGTCAGGAAGTTAATTACATAGAACACAACACCCTTGATGTGCTTATTTACACCTTGTAGTATATACCTATCTACACAAAAGTTGCATCTTCGATTCACCTTTGCATACACCTTTGAATTTGATCTTAAGTTCTGTTTCTATGCACATGTTTTAAGTCTGGTCAGGACTGCATCATAGTAACTCCAATCTTGGGTTGATGCATGTTTAATACATACGTTGTATTAAAGCAAACTACTGTAAAAATGGATATTTGCGCACAAGTAATTTTTCGCGCTTGGCTGGGTAAGATGAGTTTTGCCTGTTTTAGTTCTGTGGAATCAAGACATCTACTACTGGAACATATGGCTAGCAAAAATGTTTTTGTGCTTTCATTTTCGCGCTAGTTTCTGGTTGCGCGAAATGCGAGAAAATTTCAACACTGCAAAAATTTCCACTTTTACAGTACTTGTAAGATATTTTGTCACAGACTGTATTGCTGCATGGTTGTTTTGAAATAAGATTTCTGGCATACTAAAGCTGTGAATTTTGCCCCGTTGTTAACAGATCTTCCAGTTCTGGTGTTGTCATGATGACCTCAGCATGGATGTTTTGGAGTCCCTCCTTCTACCTCACCTGGACCAGTTGGTGCAGCCACTGAGCAGCCTGCTCTTCAGGTACAGCAGCCAATACTCTCTCTTCACTAGCTCACAATCTGAATGAAGTGGTGTGGTGTTCAGTTTTGTGTAGATGGAATGTGTAGGGAGCAGCAGGCTGTGGTGTAGTGTGATGTATTGTGTAGTATAGGCTGGTTAAGTGTAGTGTAATGCATTGTAGTGTAGAGTAGTGTATATGTAGTTTTGTCTGGTGTAGTGTAGTATAGTGCACAATAGGTAGGTTAACTGTAGTGTAATGCATTCTAGTGTAGAATAGTGCAGTGCAGTTTGGTGTAGCTAAGGTTGGTTAAGTGTAGTGTAGTGAAGCTAGGGTTGGTAAAGTGTAGTGTAATGTAATGAAGTGTAGTGTATTGTGTAAGTTATTGTAGGCTAGTACAATACAGTGTCTGTGATATCGAGTGCCTAGGAGCAGTGGGCTCTCTATCTGTCAGACACTGCATGGTCTTTTAACCCCTAGGTGTTAACAGATGATCATTAGCATACAGCACTGTACACTGGAGCAATGGTATGGAAATAAATGAAGTAATTTTAGAAATCTGTTGAAATATCCTCTGAATACATGTTTTGATACAGTACCAGTATGATGGGTCACAGTCTTGCATGAAGGCTTCAGTCACCTGGAAGTTTTATCTTTAATTTGGGAGGATTAAAAATTCCTCTGCATTCTTCTTCCAACATTAAATCCTTCAAATTGTTACCTCATTGTTTGTGAGTTTATGTGGTCAATCTGTAATCTTAACTCACCAAAGAGTCTTGTATGTATTGGGAAGCCAAATTTTTAGCTGTCCACTGTCAATATGTTAGTAACACTGGCCTAATGAATGTAAGTACAAGTTCATTTTGAATTTCATGCAAGGGTAATTCTATTCA
Source organism: Diadema setosum (assembly GCA_033980235.1). Classification (NCBI taxonomy): domain Eukaryota; kingdom Metazoa; phylum Echinodermata; class Echinoidea; order Diadematoida; family Diadematidae; genus Diadema; species Diadema setosum. The sequence continues at coordinate 16,421,140 of CM067060.1, read as the reverse complement.
TAGTCATAGTGTACATAGAATACATTTTAAAAGACTTTTTTTGGGTTTACCTGAAATAGCCTGAGTCCTGAAGATGGCAAGACGCTCCAGTCAGACCAGAGTCCAGACTACCTCATCCCACCGGCATTCCTGGACCGTTTCAGCCCTGGGTTCTGTTTGCAGATCACTAGCCGCATGGTGGACACCATCTCAAGCGGTCCCCTTGGTGACCTCGACAGGACGCTGTCTGCCTTCATACGGGGCCCTAGCGGTGCCCTCGGCAGGATTGGGTTGGAGGAGGCTGCCGCCTCGTACGGAAGCGTGTCGGCGGAGAAGCTGTGGTGCGAGATTCTCTTCAACCTGCGCAAGGACGTGCTGGCCAAGCGCTGCGTCAAGCTCTCCGGGAAGGAGCTGGGGGCGTTGGTTCCGCCCAGCCCGCAGGACGGCGGGGCGGGCAGCAGGGGGGCAGTGGACTGCGTTGTATTCACCTGTGGACACCACTACCAGCGCCAGGACTTGAAGCGACAGGTGCTGTCCACGTGGGGCAGTGCCATGGAATCCCTGCCCACCCCACTCCCCATCACTCAAAAGGCTCTGGAGGCTATGTACACCGAGGAAGGCGACTGCATGCTTGTCGGGGCGTGTCCACAATGTATACACAGTGCAATATTAGCGTACCAAAAAGAGCGGTAGGGCAAAAAGAAAGAATGCCCGCTGCTCAGCATGTCAATATACATCATGCATATATCTATCTGTTTGTAAATATAAGAAAAGTTTGATATAGTTGCATATTTTTTATGCCAACTGTGCACGAGAGATATTCAATGTAAATGCATCATGCTCTTCCATAGAATAACTTGCCATGTTTCTTTCAGGATTTGTCAAAGTGTGATGTAATGAGCTTGCTATTCTTATATTCTTCTTATTATTATTATTATCATTATTTTTATTGTTATTGTTATTATTGTTATTGTTATTGTTAATGTTATTGTTATTGTTATTGTTATTGTTATTGTTATTGTTATTATTATTATTATTATTATTATTATTATTATTATTATTATTATTATTATTATTATTATTATTATTATTATTATTATTATTATTATTATTACTATTATTATTATTATTTATTTTTTTTTAGGTTCTTGCCTCCAACACAAGAAATATGTTTTGTTAGCTTTTGGTAGGCAAATCTAGTGTAGCATTCCCAGCAGTATTTTCATGGAGAGGAGTGCTGGCAGACAACTGCTTATACCATGCACAGGCTGGCTGTTTTAAAGCAAAGCTTTAGTCTTCATGTTTTGAGGGATGTAGATCATTCCCATCCTATTATCTGAGGGTAGTTTCACCATCAGTATTGCGCTTTGGTATCATGATTGAAAGGCATTAATAGAAGGTCTCACATGAGCTATTGCATTGCTGGCTGTGCTATCAACTTTCACATGCAGTGTTTGTCAAATTAACAATTCTGCCTTTGTAAGCTACCTGAAGTTCTCCAGACCTAAGGTGTTGCATCAAAATTATGACCAGCAGGATCCCTCAGGATCCTGCTGGTCATAATTTTGATGCAACGCCTAATCTTTTGATAAAATGGGAGGGCAGTATCCAAGTCTCATCTTGATCAAAATATGACTGGCGGCCATATTTATTTCATTTATTTGTTGGTGTGTTTTTTTTCCTAGGATCATGATTTGTAAGACCTCTTATTACCAGGTTCAACACCATCATCGTCACCATCACCACAGCCAATGGCATAATTGCAAACATTCAGTCATCATCATCATCATTATCATCAATATTATCTTCATCACCACCACCACCACCATTGATAGCAATGCCGACGTCATCATCATCATCCTTATCATCCTCATGATCTGTATCACAATTACAGTGTATCATCATATCATGAATGTCCTTGTTACTGTCTCATTAATGTGGACGCCAGTCTCATCACAGTCATCATGCTTTCATTACGCCATGAAGACATCCCGACCAAATCCACTCCTTTATCACAGTATGCTTCTTTTTATTATCAATTGATTGCCCATTATAATTTTGATATCTGTGGCGTCATTTTCATTGTCACTATCCATTATGCAGTTACCAAGAAATTTTGGTTACCTGAAATCATGATCAATTAAATATGGCCGCCACTTCCAATTATCCATGCTCATTATGTGGGTGCATGTGATAAGGGCTTACTCGATTTGACAGAATACCAAGTCTAATGTTATAGATAGTAAACCCACTTTTGTGAAATCGATATGCCAAGTTTGTTGACCTGAAATACATTTTTTAGCTTCGTGGTGGCAGTTGCACTAGAGTTGTCAAGGTGTATCGTCCATTCTCACGCTTCCATGCCAACCTTGATCATGAATTACACATGAATTACACATGAATTACACATGAATTACACGAAAAGTGACTGACAGATCTAAACTTCTATCTCAGTCAAACTGCAGGTACAAATTCACTTCGTCTGCATCGTTAGTGAAGATGACACGGTGTTGCCAATATTGCAGGAGGTGAAAACTCAGAATCAATGCCTGAATTTTTATTAGAATTATGAGCAAACTATGTATTGGTGATATTTGTGTTTTGATTTTTTGATTTGGTGTCGTTCATAAATCAATTGTCTTGACAAATGGTATATTACTGAAATCGTATTATGACAGTTTCAAGGATGTGAATGAAATCAGCAGGTGCTAGTCAGATTGGGGGCAGGAGCCAGGGGAGCAAACTTGGGAGAGTGCTTAGAGTGTCTGCGCGAGAATTGTGATGATGTTAGAATTATTGTGTCAACACACACACTTCGTGTGCTGATTCCATTAGTCAATAGAGCCCTTATTCATGTTGTTGTCAATCTCAGAAGGACAGTATACAGGGGAAAAAAACAAACCAACCCTTCTTGCAGTTTGACCGTGATCCTCCCCCCCCCCCCCCCAAAAAAAAAAAAAAAAAGAAGAAGAAAAGATAATAATAATGAGTGCATTCCTGCCATTCATTTGTACTGAGAGGAACTTGTCTACTGTTTTTTGAAGAAAGCCACACCTTGTGCTCAAATCTTGTGTGACAGTGACCTATGGGAGACTGAATTTATCAGTTTTTGAAAGTAACCCTATTCCCATTTGCTCCCATCTATTGAGCTCCAGCAGAGTGAGCAGGTATGATGCGTGTATTTCTGTTGATAATCGTGCTCTGTAAACTAGAGAGATTAGTATGATTTTTATGATATACACACTGTGTGGCATATCTCCACAGATCGTCCTTCCTGTCTGCTGTGATGCAAAGATGAAATGAATGCATTAAGGTAGATTGTCAGCCCCACCCGTTTTGCTAAGGAGCCATTGGTGTTATGCATGGTGCATAGAAAATGAAGTACATGTATGTTTAAACTGTTGAAATGAAGACTCAGTAGTAGGTCACATGACTTGAAATATAAATGTATTTGAATACTTGAGTATTCTAAACTCTTCATTTCATAAGATAAGAGGACAGTATTAAAAGAAAGAAAAAATGAGCTTTTTGTTGCTTCCAGATTTACTGAAGGCATTGATGCAGAGTGTTGTGTGCTAGATTGATGTTCAGAGCATAAATGCTCATCTGAAAAGTCGTCATTACTTTGGCGTACATGACACAGCTTATTATTTCCTGTCTACAGTGGACTGTGCAGCAGCCTGCCAGCAAGCTTGGAGGGTTTTCACACTCACAAAGAACTTGTTTATGGACATCTTTCTAAACTTGCTACTTCATGCTAATGAAAGGATTTTTTTTTTCTCATAAATCTGAATGTAAACTTGACTTTAAATTCATTTCTCAAGGTATGTTTTGCCATTGGTAATCTGGATGGGTTTTCAATCCAGTTGTGCTGGATTCTAGGTGTGTAAATGCCTGCCGAATGAGTTCAAGCGTTATAACTTGATTGAGGTTGTGGAGCCAGCTAGGCCTATTCACTCTGCTAAGGTGCATGCATGTAAGAACATGCTCTTGCATGTCAAACTGTATTGAGAATTGTGAGTTTAATTAAAAAGTCATGGTTTTGTGAAAAAGTTCTCATGTGGAATGTCATTTGTAGTTAGTGGTCCTTGAGGAGATTAATTTCTGCATTCATTTGTCTACATGCTAATTGGTACCTCAAAAAAACTTCAGAAAATTTTTCAAAAAATTTCAGAAATGTAACGACAAACAAGTTGTTCGGAAAGTGTGAAAACTCTCCATGTTAAGCACTGCTGTGCCTGGGTAGTAGTATATATTGGTAGACTCACTATTAATTGGCGATCTTAGGAACTGCATTTTGCTAAAGGTCTTTGTAAATTTAAGAACAAGAATACTGGTGCTACTTCATGCTGATATTTTGCTACTTTTCCCCCAAAAAAAGTGATGGTGTTGTCAGAAAGCAAATTTCATAAGTTGTCTTGTTTTTCTAGCTCTTCATGTGAAAGCGTTTGTAAGTGCTATGCAGGGAACAGAAGGTGTTTTGAAATGTTTCTCCATGAGTACCGAGATGTGTTAATATTCCTGTTCATATTGTCTCCAGATGTATTGGCTACACATGTAACAAGGATGATGTGGCATTCTAGTTATCAAACGTGCAACAACTTCTGTGAAGATTGTGACTTTAAGGTGGCTTGACTCCTGTGAAACCCATGAAATTTTGTCACTACTATCAAGTTGTAGGTGTGGTAATTTGTAGTTGGTCTACAGGCTCTATAGTTATGTGCCCCATGTAAAGCTTTGCTATGTTTTTATGGTAATGTGAAAATGTCACAAGGGAGTGAGAGTCTGAACTCCATGGATTTCCTTAGTCACAAAGTCATAGCAAACCTTATACTGGCCTCAAGCTGGAACTAATCTGGCCTCATCCACTTCCTTACACTAGCTTCGTCAGGCCTCGCCCCTGCCTCACCCCGGCCCCATGCTGGCCTCACCCTAGCCTCACCCTGGCCTCGCATTAGCCTCATCCAGGCATCACCCCAGCCCCATCCGGGCTTCACCCCAGCCTGGCCTCATGCTGGCCTCACACCAGCCTCACTCCGTCCCCACCTTGTCCCCATTCCGTCCTCACTCTGGCTCCTTCCCAGCCTCACACCTTCCTCACTCAGGCCTCTTCCCAGCCTTAGCCCTACCTCACTCCAGCCTCATCCCAGCCTCAACCCTGCCTCACTCCGGCCTCACCCCAGCCTCGCACTGGGCTCACCCCTGCCTCACTCCAGCGTCACTCTGGTCTCACCTTGGCCTCATCCCAGCATCACCCCACCCCCACCTCATCCCCACTCTGACCTCACTCTGGCCTCACCCTGGCCTTGCTCCAGTCTTGACCCAGCCTCAAACCAGCCAAACCCTCCTCACCCCGACCTTACTCCCACCCCACCCACCTCAACCTGGCCTCAACCTGACTTCACCCTTTCCCCATCCCATTTCGGTCCAACCCCAGCATCACCCGACCTCACAAAGGTCATACCATCAGCTTCCTGTTTGATTCACACCAGCCTCTTTCCCACTTCACCACTTGTTTGTTTGTTTGTTTGTTTGTTTGTTTGTTTTGAAATAAATTACAGCAAATTTGACATCACTAGAAATTGATCTTGTCAATTTATTTTTATAAAAGCTGCCAAATCCTGGTCAATGGCTGTATTGCTCACATGAGTATTAAAGTTTAAGCAAAGGAATTGCTTACAGTCCACACATTGTATGAGATTTGGTGAATCAGCCGTTGCTATAATCAAATCTAAATCAACTAAGAGAAAGCAGATGTTCTGAAATAGATCCTTTGTCAGCTTGAGGTATGTGGTACAACGATATTTAGAGATATCGCTTCTTTGCAGTTATTTGATCAAAAATATGTTGGTCTTCCAGTGATTTTTGTTGTAGCTTTTCCTTGGCCTAGCCATAGGTAGTGTGTGAAATCTGTCTGGCCACTGTGAAATAAAAGATAATTCTGAAATAATCTTTAACTGGGATTCTTAAATCTAAAGTACAGTAAGTCATCTTGTTTGTGTTTGTCAGAGGAACCATGTTCAAACAACTTATGATAATTCCATGTGTTCCAGATCTATTCTTCAAGTCCCATTGGGTACATTCATTGTGTAGAGCACAAACTAGTATAATTTCTGGATGAATGAATGCTAATGAATTTCCCCCAAATTACCAGTTATTAGAGAGCAATTTGATCTGAATGTATATGAATATGATGAGAAAATGGTCCAAGTGTGTACTTGGTTGGGAGGGTTGGTACATTGCATTTCTTTCTTTTCCTGTTACCATCTAAAAAACAGAAAAAATGGGCAAACTCCACTTAGTATTAAAATTGACCTTATAGCTACCATGAAATCAAACAAAGAAATTAGAATTGCGATGTCAAACCCGATATACATATGGAGTATGCAAATGTGATTGGAATTGCTGTTTGTTGTAATCGTGTTCATGAAACTTTGAAGTTTCATACATTTCAGTTCTGCTCTACATGAAAATGTCACCATTCTTTATTTGATACCACTATTCATGTGTCAAGACTTCATGGGAAAGAGGAATGAAGCTCCCCTTAAACACTTGCAAGTGTATCCTGGCATTAATGCCATCCCCTGGTCGGTTTGCAGAACGTATCTGCACCTTACAGAGAGGTGGGTAATGGCAGATTTGTGAATCAACTCATTTATTACTTTGCTACCAGTGCAATGAGAGGGATACAGACAGGTTAGATTCTACTTCCACAGCTTATTACTATCAGCTGTGCTCGAGTATGTCGGCTTTAAGATTTTTGGTATTCTTTAATAAAGAAGTGTGCTGCCCTCTTTTTTTTAGTGAAAAGCGGAAGAGAAAATTGGGATGCTTGTGCATTCTGAGGGTATATGATGGGGATTAACGGGTCAGACATTAATGTGATGGCGATCTTGCATAATTACATGAATTGCTACAAAATAAGGCAGATATAGTTTCATATCCTTACCATGAAATTTGACATGCTAAGTGGTGAAATGTGTTCATCTAGTAGTGTTTAGCGTGTCCTCGGCCCGGAAAGATTATGATCAAAAGCGACAATAGACCTTATCTTGCCTCGGGGACTTTGCGTGTCGTTTCAAAAATAAAATGCATCAATGCGTAGTCCATTGCTGGCGCCCTGTGAGTTTTTATATTGCTGCAGCTGCATTCCTTCAATTGTGAAATCACCCATCATTTCCCTCTTTTCCTTCAAAAGAGGCACGGGTTACTGCAAAATTGATTTTTTAAAATCATTTTAAACAACTACACTGCATTACAATTCAATTCTGTAATTTCTCGGTCTTTAAGCATTCATTAATGAAATAATTGCACAATCTAATTGAAAGAAATGTGGAGAATACTGTCACAATTTCAGTATTAGTATTCTCTTTTTTATTCTAATGTATTATTGCTCATGTATCCTATTCCTCACCTTAAAAAAAAAAAGAGAAAACACTAAATGCCAAACCCTTTGAAACAACATGTATGCTTAACAAACATCATGAAGGTCTTGCAATACATGTATGTGTAATCAGTCATGCCCTTGCTATGGATAAAAAGAAAAAATGAATTATATATGTTTGCTATATAAGGTGTATATGGAATAAAGCCATCTATGACTAAATACCTAGTGTTTATTAGTCTTGTTTGCATTTGTGGAGATAGTGCCAGTATTGCAAGGGATGAATGAACACTGTCACAAGTCTCACATACACCCAGAACCCACCCCCCCACACACACACATACACACATTCTCACACACATCCTCGTAGTTTGCACGAGATAACCATATTCCATTGTTTCTGAAAAACTTTTTTTTTTTTTAAATTGACTTATTGAAATCGAAAATTGTTAAATTCAAATTAGTTTGTTAAAAAATTAGGCTTCATGTAGAGTATGAGTGCATTGATAACAATTGTGGATAGGTTTAAAATTGTATGATTCACCTATTTGAATAAAGTGTATGAATAACTATTTGCCTACATGCAAGCACCAAATGTACAAAACTGACAGGTGCAATATACACTGTATATATATATATATATATATATATATATGTATATATATATACAAGTGTATATACATTGTATATATATATATATACCCCTAAGGTATCCCAATTGCTTTATGAGGGTGCTTTTTCATTTGTTTGAACTACACTGTACTTCGATTGATGTGAAATATCTTCAGTTATCCCCCCCCCCAAACACACACACACACACACACACAATTTTTCGTAGATTTCTGATGGGGATATTATTGTAGTTTGCTCAAGGTAATATACCAGTTGACCTGGAAAACCGTCATATCCAATGGCCGCGTTAAAAAACAAAACAAAAACAAAAACAAAAAACCCAAAACATTAGGCTTCATGTATAGTATGAATGCATATGAAACAATTGATTATGTTAAATTTTTAAATTCCCCCATTTGAATACTGTGTGTGAATAACTTTTTTGCCTACATGTAAGCACCAACTATGCAGAACAGGCAGATGCATTATATACAGTTGTACCCCTAAGGTATCGCTACGGCTTTACGAGGGTCCTTTGTTATTTGTTTTAAATATTCTAAACAATTGGGCATATAATTGGTGTGAAATCCTCGGTTACCCAGAGTTAAACTCACCAACATCCCTGATTGAAGCCACTTATGAGAAAACACACACACACACACACACACACATTCTCATAGGAGACTTAAACTGGGGGTTTTCATCAGCCGAGAACCAGAAGGGTGCCATCGTGTTCTAAAATTTGAGCATAAATAAAAACAAAATTTCATGAAATACAAAAAGTTTATTACATGAAAAGGGGGTAGCTTTAGAAGTATTGTTCTGAATATACAGTGAAAAAAGCACCCTTGTGGTTCTAATTGTTAACATTTTACTGAAAATGAAATAATCTAAAATTGACACCATAATGTTGAGGAGACCAGGCTCTACAATATGATACATACCAATAACTCACTACCCCTAAAAATTGGAATAAAGCCCTTCTGGTTCTCAGCCGACAATATGATAGTTTGATCAAGGTAACCAGTCACATTCAAAAGTTCAGTTTGTTTAAAAATTAAGCTTCATGTAGAGTACGAGTGCATACACAACAATTAAGGATATGTTTACAAATTTTAGAATTCCCCTATTTGATTAATGTGTATAAAAGCCTACTCGCCTACATGCAAGCACTAAATAGGCAGAACGGGCAGGTGCATTATTATACCCCTAACTCTAACTGAACAATTGGGCATATGATTGGTGTGAAATCCTCAATTACAGAGAGCGAATCTCGCTGATATCTGCGATTGAACACACACCCACACCCACACACACACACACACACACACACACACTCTCCATAAACAAATGGTCAATTCACACAAGTTTTTCACCTTGTTCTAAACAAAGCTTTTATTTTGCAACATTCACATGCTACAGTTACTTACAAAAAAAAAAAGGTCTGCAATGCAAGATTGTAGGAAATAGTTTACACAGAGAGAGAAGGAAAGAAAATTAAGCATGTAAAAAAGACAATTGGCAATGCAATCTACAAAAAAATGTACTCACCAAATATAAAATCTAGAGCTAGCACTGACTTGATATGACCACGTCTTTCACATTCAATTGAACTTTTCATTTGACACCAATACCAGCTGCATCTCTCGTATTGCCCTTAAGCAGACCTTCGACATAGCCTAGATTTTCATCTTCTACCAGAAATATAAGAAATTCATAATTTAATAAGCCAGTTCAAACTGTACATACTCGTACCAAAACCAGTTCTTTCTCGATGGACGTAGAATAGCCCTTTCAGCATCACATATGTAATAGCTTCTTCTTCTCTTTAAATTTTTTTCTTTTCTTCTCCCATCTCAAACACACTAATGAAAATTTGTTGGGATGTTCAAATTTGGTATTACATACTTGTACATTATGTCTGTTCTGTTTAAAGACAATAGAAAGATTAATTGAACTTGCGGTCAGTTTACTAATGTATAATTTGGTAGCGATTTGAGCAAAACAACTAACATTGAATAGCGACACATTATGTGCACATTATTTTCACCTATTGCAGATACACAGTCACATTCATTTTTGTCGTCGTTGCTACGGTTATATATAGAATACTGTTGAACTAACAATCAACCTATCAGCTGTTGACTTCATTTCGTTTGCTGCAATGAGTCCCATTCGGAGGCCCGTTAACACAATCACATATTCGCTTGTGAATGGATAATGAAAGTGAGGCATAAACACAGGAAAATCAGTATTTTTTTTTCTTAACCATTAGCGACACATTCGACATCAAATGTGAAACCACCTGAATCTTGATACACAAAATGCAGTTATTCCTATTTCACTCGCAAAGTTGTGGCCTTTATCCAATCAAACTTACATGTGTGTCTGCATATGTTTTTTTTTTCTTGAAATTCTCTAATAAGTTGTGATTCCGACTCTCACAAGAAGATCACTGTTTACTCCGATTTTTCCCTTTCTGTCAAACAAATCAACATTCTCTGGAGAATGAATGGACTTGAAAACGACACAGCATGTAAACGTGCTGCAGTTTGCTACACTGATTGCAAGGACTGCTTAGCCTATCACCTTGAACACAATGGGAAACAGGCTGGGCCCATCACCAACCTTGGCGTAAAATACCTCACCATGGCTCCCTTTAGCCTATGTAAGGGGCAATAACGGGCCACCAGCTTTTCTCCAATATAATTATATCAAATCAAAATTCTCTAGAACTGTGACCAAAGGATATATCAGTGCTACTCCACTTCTTTGACACGCTTTCATTATCCATTGAAGCAAAAGTTGTGATGCCGGTTTACCACAGGAAACCATTCCCAACCCACTCTATCCCTTCCGAGTGTTGTATGTCCTCTCCTCAAGAAGTACATTACAATAAAAATTCAAAAGAAAAAAAAAATGCTGGGTGTCAGCTACTGAGCCACAACTACAATACATCTACAAAGCAAGCAAGGTTAGCATGTTTTTTTTTTTCCTTATCACACAAGAAATTATGTTTACAGATGGAGCTATGAGCAAAACATCTTAATTCTTACCGTAAATTTAAACTAAGCACAAGTCCACACATAATATTGATTAAAAGGTACAAGAAGAAGAATTTTTGCAGTGATTGTTCGAGTCACGAGGGTTTGCGGGTGAGGCTATATCATACACACAAATATCTGTCTTCAGCGTTTGGTAGTAGCAGTATAGTTTTCACTGGAGATTCAGCTTTTAAACCCTTTCAGAATGTCCTATTTTCCTTCCTTTTTTCCCCCTTGGTGTATGAGCAGGCAAACTTTGTTGGATAAAAGACAAAAATATGCAGACAAGAAAAGTGTTGGCTTGGATTTTGTTTCTGTTCTTCACACTTCCCTACTGACAAACATCGCTCACAGAAAAAACACTAAAATAACTCGGTGCATCATTAAACATGTGTGTATATGATTGAACTACAAGTAACATTATCACAAAAAGGTGTTATCTTTGCACTGCTGTACGAACAGTGACTGCCTAAGTAGGTGTGCCATCAACACTTTCTTATGACAGGACTGCACCATTCATTTATTCACTTGCACAAAATAAAATACCTCCAGACTGCAGAATCAATCACTGAAATTTAATATCCAGGAAACAGAAACCAAATCATTCCTGTCATCCAGTCCAGTATATAATGCCCATTTTCATCCTGAATCCAATCCATTCTAAAAATGTGCAGGAACTGTTTGAAAATGTCTCCAGTTATTAGTGAGAAATGCTACAACCTACCAATCAATCTTACGATACACTCTAGTCCCAACAGAGACCCCCTACGTGCTAACCAGTAAGTTACAGAAACAGAACACACTGCCACAAATGGTCAGACTAACCTACACAACACGCAGGGAAATAACTTGAAAGTAAATAATTAGAATAGAAATGGCCAAAATCAAAGGATGACAGAGCACCCTGAATTTGTTTTCCTGACTTCAACGTTCTTTGCACAATGGAAGTCTCCTTCCCTAACTGTTTACACTCATTCACATGCAAATAATAGGACTTTCGTATATATATTCTACGCAAAGGACTTCAAAACTGTCCTTTTCCATAGTAACTGTAACACAATGCTCTCTTTCTATTTGGCTACATGAATGGGATCCAAAGGGCTGAAACGAGACTATCTCAAAAATCTACTGAGGCTTTAGGTTGTATCACTGTGACAGATTATTACACAAAAACAAGCTTTCCTTATTATCTCAACTCATGAAAGATATCTAACGATTATTACTAATCCTACACGTAATTACTGCAAGGAATATGTCACACAACTTGTGGTGAATGTTGTGTTGTTCCCCTTTAAGACTTTCTACTAACAAAAAGAGAAAATATAAGAAAGTTTGGCCATTGTAGCTTGCAGCTATGTTTTCTAAAACATCTACCATTCTCATGGGGCAAAAATGGGCATTGGACACAGAATGTTATTTTTTTTCTCCATTTATGCAAGCATGCCAAATGAGGGAAGGGGGAATTGTTTGGGAAGGGCAAAATAGATATGATACGAGCATCCTTAGTCAAATAGCATGAAAATACAAATGAATCAACACAAAACATTGGATATTTGCACATTGTAATGTACATCACTATATATTTACAATTTTGGGCGGGGCAGAGCTTTTAGACTGGCTTCGATGGGTGGATGATGATAATACTTGTGAACTATCTGGCACCCCAAATGGGAGCTAAAGTCAAGTGGCTGTGTGCACAAATGACATGTCAAGACACCCAAACAATAATGAATCTAGCATGCCCCCATTCTGTCATCTGCATGTGTAGACATGGTGATGATGATGATCATCTTGCCTCTAGAATGGATATTGACAGGTGTCAGAACTTTTCTGCATTTTTTCCCCAATCTAAAACGAGGATAAAAATGACCCACCCAGACATTCACATGTACGCAAACACCATTGGGTCTTCCTGTCCAAGATTGTCAGAAACAATGCGTCCTCTCGTTTTTCAAAATTCTTAGCTAGCAACTTGCTGTTCCCAGGACAGTTGCTTGTGCAGGGCAAGGCCAGAAAAAAATCTGTCCCAATGTCCTTGCTCTTAGGAACTAATAAATGAAGCTGTCACATAAACTGTCCATGCTATGAGTGAATTGTCGGCAACCCTCTGTAACGTAACACCACGACCTAAAGGCCCGTATGTCTCGCCCAAGGCTTTCTAGGTGGCACACTGTCACTGAAAATCTCAAAAAGTAAATAGGAGCGTAGAACCTCTCGAGGTACAACTGGATAATGACATCAGAAAATGTCAGAGACAACAGCACGCAAGCATTGATCCTTGTGTGACTAACACAGGATCTCCAGGTTTCAATGTCCAAAGAGGTCACTCACTTCTCCTTTGTGGACAAGCAGTCGGTCACTAGCACATGCTGATGAAAATAAAGGCAGCCAGTTGATCTCTTTTCTCCATCCCTCTAGCGAGTAGTGAGGCTTTCACTGCCAGGTGCTGTAATCTAGGTTCCCCCAGTTCCACATTACACTCACAAGGACAGAATACCCATTGTTATGTTTGTCTCCAGTAGTGCTGTTGCTATATGGTACGCCTCAATGGCCACATGTACGCAAAAAAAAAGCGGCATTGGAACGTGAACCGGATATTTGAATTGATGTTGTCAATTTTCCCGCAAAGATGGGACATTTTCGACACATGTCCCTTTGACACACAAAAAAAAAGTACACAGATGAACATTTCAAGACAAAAATCAGACTGTGATAATATCCTTTTGGACGCAGATTTCACAAAGATGGACAATCTTTGGCTGCTACGTCTATGGAGCGGAGATAATCGGATGACCAAGGTTGATATATTGGTAGGACTTCCAAGTGCTTGGTGCTTGTTAGAGCATGAATCATATGTCCTCCTGTCTCTCTAGAGTCAAATGAGTTATTCGCAGCATTTCATCCATGTCTTAAACATTTCTCAGAATGCTGCTTCTATCCTGTTTGCCCAGTAGGCTGCACACCTCCCTGTTGTGTCCACTGTGTGCAGGGTGGGAGAGTGATTTCGGCCGAGGTGTCAAGGGGCACTAAACTCCAGCCGTGGGTTACGTGTGTGCCACACTGTATACATTACACAGCTCATGAATGCTTCATACATCAGCCACTCATTTCTGTCTGTTTATCATCATCATTACATAACAGTTACAAGCATGACGCAGTAAGAATATCTGCGCCATGGCTCGAAACTGGATATCTCTTCTTTAAAAACACACAAGAGTTTGTGGCTTCATTACTTTTAGGTACATCAAAACTTTTACAAATATGACTAGCTAGTAGAGACTAGCAAAATACTCCTGCATTTTGCTCGCTGAAGAGAATTAAACAATTATCAAATGTCATCATTCAGGTTAATTCAAAGAGCACATTATAGATAGTAACTGCGTAAGGAGTCATTACTCCACCACACAAATTTTACTGACTGACACTTACCAATTTTCTGTGTTAAATAAGATTTGTGTTAATGTCATTAACACTAATCAGTATACAGGAAAAAAAACAGATTTTACAATGAGTAGTATACAGCAATTATAAGCTCCCATTCTTTTTAAATGTACTGAAAGGACAACCATGCATATTCTTTATTTAGCAACAACTCTTACATTGTTTAATTTCATTTTTTCCCCCTATGGTCTATAATACAAATCTATTCAAACATGAATCATACTTATTCATCTAATCTACTGCGTACCTGTGAACATCTACTGAACAAGGCAGCATTAACCTCGTCGTATGATTACAAACTGTGAATAATGTTGCTATCAGCGTATCAATGTGTGGAGTCAGCTATATAGTCTCACCAAATTTGGCTTCAAGATTACGAGCACTCAAAATCAATCCGGAAACAAAGGGGTCTCGGTATTAAATGCTGTTGCTAAAAGGGGAGACATAACATCACAGATAGTGTATGCAACTGTATGCAAGTGCATTGTTCCCAAACCAACCTCAACATAATCACAGTGATGTTGTTTTTAATTGTTTCATAATTTCAACTGTTACAAATTATTTGCAAAACTCACATATTTATCATTCATACATGGAAAGAAAATGCAGGACTGATATGTATATGCAGTCACATATACAATGAAACTTCAAGTCTGTACAACATAAGAATGTCCTGGTATCAATTTACTGAAATGTCATTTTGTACACGCTGCAAAAAGAAAAACAAAAAGAAAGAAAAAAGTGACACCATAAACAATGCAAATGACATGAGCTACATTACAATCATTAAACAACTCTTATCTTTGTTCCACAAACATGGCAAAAAGAAGGAGCTGCGTTGAATTATCTCAATACAAATCTATTGTTAACATAGTCAGGGTTAAAAAGAGATATCCTTTTCCCTTGCCAGGAGTAGGGTTCATATTTAGCATGCAGGTTTCACTATGACATCAACATTTATTTCTAATTAGAGTTCCTAGATCAGAAAGAAACGGTCAACTTCCAGCGAATAACATATTTACCTTGGCCTAGATTGAATCCTATTCATTGATAAACACAAAGAATCCCTTAAATTTGCTCTTTACAAAGTTAACTACAAGCTGTGCATTCACACAAGTCTAGACATTCATAATTTCAATGTGAGGATCAAATCATATCTTATATGTGTCTGACAGTGATAAGAAATGTAATAATTGTTGGGATAAATCATGCATCTTACAGTTTGCAAATCAAGAACACACAAGAATCTAATTTGTGAAGACAGATTGACTGAAAACTGATCTGATTCTAGCTCTGTACGACAAACTGACTTCAGGATTAATACCACATAGCTAACGGTCAAAGAAGTATGACACACGGTCACTGAAGTAGGCAGATAACCCACTTCTTACATTTGAGCTCTGAAACTTTATAGACATTACGCGGAGTATTCTTACGACCGGAGAAGTAGATCACAATAGAATCTACTTGTGGTGAAAATTTATTTTGTCCAATGCATTTATATCCTCCTACATGTTTTTAGAACTTCTTTTTTTTTTCATGGTCATTTGTGCAAAACATGCTCTTCAAAAATGAAATAAAAAGAAAAAAAAACACAAGAAAGTCATCAGCCAATAACAATACAAAGAGAACAAATTATGAACAAAGTTGGAAAAGCAAGTCTTCCAGTTTTGTTTGAACCACTTCAGAGTATGACCAAGCTGCCTCGTGTCTGATTCTCATTCAATGTCCTTCTACAATACTGTACAATACTGTCCAAAACTTGTCTTCATTATAAACCTCTATACATGGCTTTGAGCCCAATTTATTTTACGTGGTTAGTACAACATCACTTTTCTTCATTTTTTTTTCGAACTTTTTTTTGTTTTTGTCTCCACAGGTTTTACATGTCTACAAAAAAGGTAGGTATTAATACTTGGGGTTTGACATTTAGTCAGTTTGCCCGGATTCCTTGGTATCACTGTACGGGTCTTCAAACCCCACACTGTCCCCATTGTATGGGCCTTGCTTCACACCAGGCAGTTCATAGCCACCCTCGTGGTAGCTCGAGACGGGATCGCTCAGGGCTGGAAGGTCGGGATCCTCGATGTGGAACTCCGTTCCGAAGTCCGGCTGCTTGCCGGGGGACACGCTGACGTCCTGTTCTCCAGGGTAGGCCACACCCTCCTCGTCGGAGCTGGAGGGGGAGGTCGATGTCGAGTCCGAGTTGGCCGTGACGGGGTCCTCCGTCTTGCTCGTCTCGTCTTCCGTTGCCTTCCCTACGGTGGCCGGCTCATCGTGCTCCAGGGTGACCCCACGGCCACGCCCTGATCCCGTCTGGCCGGAGCGGTCCTTGCCGCCCTTCTCTTTCCTCTTCGTCTTCTTGTTTCGTCTTTGTTCCATGCCAACCTGCTGAAAGATGTCACAACCACGATTTTAATAAATGTGTACCTGAGCTGATGTTCAGCCATTCCTTACATATGACAATACACCAGTTTTTAAAAGGTTTGAGGGAAACATATAGAACAGACATAAGATCTAAAAGTGAGAGGACAGCAAAATACAAACAATGTAAATATGAATTAACGGAAGTCCACCTTAAATGCTCCCATTATTTTTCACCCTAGATTTGTGAGAAGAAAACATATCCAAAGACAAACCTTCCCTCCACAGGAATAATTTCTCATCTTACATTCTGTCTCTTAATAGCTGAGTGAGGTAATATAAGTCTCACCATATCATTCTAATATCTACTCGCTACTGCTCACACCTAGAGGCCCTCCTTGTAACCATGGCAACCTACCTGCTGGTAACCCCACATCCGTGCGCCCTGTCCCTGGTAAGGACCAAAGGGCATGCCAGGTCCTGGTCCCATGCCGTTGCCGTAGCCCATCCGCTGGTTTGGTCTTGGTCCCCGAGCGTGGGGCATGTTTCCAGGGATGAAGAGTCCCCTGGAATAAACAGGATGACAGATAGATCACTTGTGAGCAGGAGAACTTTTCTCAGATACATCTGAAAGCACCCCTATTATCACTGTAAGCAGGTCTACAATGATAACTCTGAGCAACTACTTCCATCACTACAATCCCCCCAATGGCACTTTGTGGATTTAACATAAAAATGTGTGAATTGTTAATATATCATTAGTCATGAGAGTAAGGTACACTGTACTTCCTCAACAGACATTTCCATCCCTTCGGAATTAAGACGAAGAGGCACATAGATTTTAAACAAAATACATCACTTTAAAAGTTCAGAGCTAACAGTATTCTGTTGTCCTTCCTAATCCTGCCCTGTTTCACATCATCCTTGTAGTACTCACCCCCTGGGTCTTGAGCCATCTGTACCTGCCCACTGGCCAGTCACCATCCCAGCCACTTCCAGCTGCCCTCCACGTGTGTTCATCTGCCTCTTACCTGCATTAGGACACCAAAAAAACAGGGATGGAGATTGATCATAGAATGTTGACATGACAACCAATCTCAGTCATCTTATGTTGTCAAAGCCGGTGTGTAGCATTTAGAAACCATCGAAGGAAAACCTCTGAAAAGTTTACTTCTAATGGTTTAATCACTGACATCGTACACTAAGGTGAGAGCAAGGTTTGGAACAGAAATTACTTGATAACTGAGACGCATAAATCTGACAATGGATGTATATGGTTTTGAAAAACAGCAAATATCCCCTCTCATATATACCTATTCTTGTAAATAGTCTGTAACAGATAGGCCATTCGGCAAACTTAATAGATGTTACTGTCTAGTTTCCATCAGTACAACACAATATGAAATATAAAACGCTGCCTTACAGCATTTCACAACCAGGTTCGAGACAAATAAAAAGAAAAAAAACCTTGCATTAAACATTAGAAAAGGGGCTACAAGAATTTGTAGGGCTTTAACCCTATTCTAACTGGGCTATTTGAGACCAAGTTTTTACTGGGGGGGGTCAATTTGACCCCCCCTTCAGATCTCGGCCGCTGATCGCGCGATCGCCGCAAAATTTTGCCTGAACATAGAGCCGGACGTCAACTACAAGATTACATGGTCATACAATTGAAAAATTTTGATTTCATATTTTTTAATAAATTAATTATGCAAATTAACGCATGAAATCATATTTTCACCTATAACTCCATCAAAAAGACTGAAGGATTATTAAATTTTTGTGTCAGAGTTCCTCAAGACACATCAAACAGTTTTCTAGTAAAAAAATAACGCAATCAAAATCATTTTCTTTTGTTTTTTATTGTTTTGTTAATTTCTTATGTATTTTATTGTTTTTTCGATCTTTTGTTTTCTATTGTTCTTTTGCCAAAATTTGTTGGAGGCACTTTTTCAAGCTTATCTACATTAGAATTGATTTATTTCAATGGTTATAAGTTGAAATAATCTAATTTATATCAATTAAACAAAAAAACACAGTTTGCATTGGATTTGCACACGAAATAATGAATTCGAGCGTTTTTCGGGTTGACATGCTTATGCAAAACATTGCATAACTTCAGAACGGTGTACCCGGACGTCGCAAATTTGGTCTCAAAATATGCGCGAGACTCGAATGAAAAAAGTCATGAAACGATGCGGCAAAATCTTTGCGCGTTGCGGAATCATGGCGCGAAACGTCGAGGGGGGGGTCAATTTGACCCCCCCCCAGTTAGAATAGGGTTAAACTTGCACATAGTCTTCCATTTAGAAATTAACAAAAGTGAACCAAAGTTGAGTCTCAAAGATAAGATGTTACCCAGGTTTGGAGGGAGTTTCCCATTCATTTTCTAACAATCTTAGAAAACTGCAAACCGCTCTACAGAATTTACTGTAAATGGTGAATTAATGACTCTTTTTTCCCCTCTGAAACAGGTTAAAATTCAGGATGTGGTTTCTATACCATTACAGCCAATACAATCCCTGGGCTCTTGTGGCATTGCAGGATTAACGGTGTTGGCTTCTACTCACCTCTTCCCATTGGTCCCATGGGCATTGGTGGCATAGGGCCCCCTCCTTGCCTGAAGTTGTAGTAGTACTCGTGGCCCGGGAACGGGGGCCCAGCTGGGGGTCCCATCTGGGGGATCATTGGATGTCGGAAGTTGAGCATCACTCCTTCCAGGATGCACTGCTTCATGCGTTCCACTTTCCCCACTTGGTCCATCTGAAGCAAGGCCAAAGTAGATGGTGAGAATCAAACAGGAAACGATTAAAGGGTGTGTACAGTTCTGGTTGGGGTGAGGATTTAGCTTTTAACGTTTTGCGAGATATTCAGAAACCACTCTATGAGATGTCAAAGAGCATGCAGTTCTAAGGGGTATCAAAAGTTTATTCGATAAAAATCGGTTTTGAAATGGCTGAGATATCCAAAAACAAGGTGAAACAAAGAGATCCTAATAAAGTTGTGGCTTTTATTATTAGCACTTTTTGGGATATCTCAGCCATTTGAAAACCAATTTTCATCAAATAAACATTGAATCCTTCTTAAACTTACATGCTCTTTCATATTTCATAAGAGGCTTTTCATTATCTCACTTAGGAATGTTCAAAACATGAATCCCCACCTCAACCAGTACTGTACAGTCCCTTAACCCTAATCAGGCTGGGGGGGGGGGGGGCGGAATCCGCCCCCCCCTCGACGTTTCGCGCAATATCTTCGCAACGCGATAAGCTCCCGCCGCGATGTTTCATGACTTTTTTCCTTCAAGTATCGCGCAACTTTTGAGACCCAAATTGTTGCGCCCGCGCGTACTGTTTTGACGCGGCGCCCGTTTGAAAAAAATTTGTCAACCCCAAAATTGCTCCAAAACGTGATTTTGTGTACAAATCCAATGCAAATTGTGTTTTTTCAATTAATTCACATAAAAATTCATATCTTCACTTAGAATGGCCGAAATTAATTTATTTTAGCATAATAATGCTTCAAAAAATGTCTGTGACAAATTTTGGCCAAAAAACAAACAAAAACAAAAGGTCAAAAAACAATGAAATACATAAGAAATTCAAAAAACAATAAAATACATAAGAAATTAATTTCGATACAGATTTTTTTTTATCCTGTCTCAGAAGAATGATACAAGAAACATTTTAAAAAAGAAATTAGCTTAATTGGAGCATTAATAAGTGATTTAGAGCCCAAAACTGATTTTATGCATAAATTACAATAATTAATTATTATAAAATATAAGAAAAATTTTTCGGAGAAAGCAACCATACATTTTGATAGAATACGTCGCGGGCGTCGCGTGTGCCGATTTTCGGCGCAATCGCGCGTTCCATAGGCGAGATCTGAAGGGGGGGCGGATTCCGCCCCCCCCCCCCCCCCCAGATATAGCATAGCCAAAAAAGCCCAGCCTTATTAGGGTTAAAGTTGATCAGCTATTGCTTTGACACTGACAAATCTTTATAAAAGACTTTTTAAGCAAGTCCTCATCAAGGACATACTAATAAGAAGGTAACACTCATTCAAAGTCAAAGTCAGATAAAACTTGCTGACACCAACTGTATTTGCAAGTTTTATCTGAATCCAAGATTAAACTAATAGATAATTCTTTCACTTTTGCATTCCTTTACGCAGAATAAATCTACACATTCTGATGAAGGAAGAGAGTTAACAAGTGAAACAGAGAGAGACAGAGAATGAGGTAGATAGATAATGAATATATGAATAGATATATGGATGGGTAGGTAGATAGATATATACACACACATAGATGGATAGAGATTGATGTCTAGAGAGGTAGACAGGATAGCTAGATAGGTAGGTAGATATCTAGACTGATACACAGGTAGACGTATGGAAATAGATAAACAGGTAGATGTATAGCAGGGTAGACAGACGGACAGAAATAAAACTAAAAAAGAGACAGACGGCAGACATCCAGCCAGTGAGCCGTATGGTACCTTTCCATCACACAGCTCCTTGAGGCTACTGCACGTCATAGCCTTGTGTAGTTTGTACTGGAACAGCTTGCCATCAAAGTAGAGCCAGGGGCAGCACAGATCCCACGGGATGGGGGCGCCACACGCATCGTTGGCGAAAATGGCCATCTCCACACCGCGCATGAAGAGGGCAGCAAGCTGCACACCTCTGGCTGTGATGTTAGGAATCTACGAGAGCAGACAAGGACAAGAGCTTTACCAATGGCTGTAAAATTTAAATCATTATGAGCTCCCTTGTGGAGACATTTATTTTGAGCTCCCTTGTGGATACATTCATTATGGGTTCCCTCGTGGAGACATTATATTGTATATCTAATAATTATGTTTGATTTGAGTTTGATTCAAGATTTATTATGGTATGATTCTATGTCAGTATTGTCTGGAGCAAATTATTTTTTAATAGGGTCACATTTTTTCCCTTTTCTTTTCTTTTTCAATCTAAAACACAAAAAAAAATAAAATGCACTCTTTTTTCTTACTACGTCATCTGGTTGTAAGCTGTTTGGTGTATCAAAATTACCACTAACCCTATTTATGGACATTTCACTCCACCCCCCCCCCCCCCCACATGCATGCATACATACACACACACTCACACTCTACGGTCAATCTCGACAGAAAACTTGGTTCTGAGACTTTTGTTTTCATCAACACTTTATGAACATGAAAGATTGCTGAAGTTCAATCTCTACTGACATGACTTTGCCATCTCATTTCATCTGTGGACCTAATAATGGTTTAAAGATGCAATTACTGTAAAACATGATATATTCACGGCATGAAATTTTCGCAAATTGGAGCTGATGGCCTTTTTTGCGGCATGATATTTTCGTGAATTGCTATTGGTATTCAATGCATACAGTGTAGACACGAACTTTTGCGTGCATTTTAATTTCGGGAATCTTGCCTCTCGCGAAGTCTGTGAAATTAAAATGCATGCAAACATTATTCGTATTACAGTATCCTATCAGCCTGCAATATCACAACACAGTGCCCACTATCACATGGTGGAAGAGCAAGAAATTCATTTTGACCACACATTTTTTATTATGCTTCTGGCCATTTTCCTCACACTATACCAAATTGCTTGCTTGGGATCCTAACCAGTGTTGCGGCCTATTTCAGGAGACAAGCCACACAGGACCTGGATGTGCAGCCAGCACAATTCAACCCATCTCACAGGGGTGTGAGTTTGATGACACCCCCCCCCCCCCCCCCACACACACACACACACATATACACACACACACAATTACCTTGAGCTCTTGCAAAGCTGTAGGATTGTTGAGGATGGGTGACACACTCTGGGCAAGAATGGCATCCAGCTCATGTTTGCGGAGCAACGGAGGGCTGGAGTGCAGGAGGTATCTACCAATGAAAATAGTGAAGATTATGATACGACTCTAGCTCAAGAGAAAGGCAACATGTAGTATACTCTACGATAAGGAAGAGGCACCCTTCAATTGAACAGTATTGCCAGAGTGATTATATCGTAAAGGCAACAACAACAGGAAATATCAACTCTTGGACATACAAAATCTGTCTGGCTTGCAAAGAGTGACATTACAACTGTTTTCAGAATTGAATTATTGCAAATTAGCTGATGACAATGTTCATCCTATACCAGAGAAGACAGCTTCTTACTACTGACCAACCATAAACATTTTTCAATTCTTCTTCATAAATAAGCTGGTCCTATTTACAACATCATAAATACTGTCTAAAGGACAGCAGCGAGCTAATGGGATAAGACCATTTCTGCTCAAATTCCCCACCAGCACCTAATTGAATTTTAAACTCTGTGGAGTCAACAAACTGCACCAACAACAACCTGCGCCTTAGGCTGTAGGCGCACGATAACACAGTCAGCCCACATCAAAGCTTTTCAGGACAAGGTAGCTCATCACACTAACCTGACCACACAGCAGAGGATGAGGGCGTGCTTCGGCACACAGGCCGTCTTGTGCATGGAGGGCAGATCACTGTTGAGGCAGGAGAGGAAAGCCCGGAGGCGGAAGTTCTTGTCTTCCGGCTCGCGGCCCAGCCACAGCTTTGTGAGGGGAGGCACCATCAGGTCCAGGGGGAGCGCCTCCACCAAGTCGGCCTTCTGGATGGGCAGGTCACGTCGGGAATACCATTCCCGGATAACGATGGGTGGGGAGGATCGGTCTGCCATAGAGAGGGATGGTGAAGAGTTTATGGTCAATTATTTCACTGCATCTACAGAAATTCTTTGACTTTGTGTGCAACAGCCTAGTTATGAATTGCTGTATTAGCCTCTTGGGGAAAAAAAGAAGAAACCCATATCACAATCTATCACTCAGCACTACCACAATTGTTACTTCATAAAGCTCTGCAATCTATACAGCTTTCTTCTTCATCATCATCATCATCATCATCATCATCATCATCATCATCATCATCATCATCATCGATGCCTTTGTCTTCAAACTCCTATTGAATTTCTCACATGTCATTTTCATCCCTTTGTTAAAAAAACTGACATTATCACAAGGTTATAACCACTAATGCCATTACTTTGAATTGTCTTCATTCACAATGTACTAACTATTCTTTCATTCATCCTTTATTCATGGTGTGTGCACGTGTGTTTTTCTTGTGTAAACATATTTAAAACTGTGCATAGGATTGCCATGCCATGGACATTTGATTAGGCGGTTGTGTGGGATTGGTATGTTACCCAAGGTCTGCAAAGGAAAGTCCATTCAATCTCTGAAATGTCTAGACAGCCAACAACTCTGATAAAAATGACTAGGGAATGCATTTTGAAAGTATGATTACAAACAAGGACATTTATTGAAGTTTGAAAGCCCTCATACTAGTCTTGATTCAGACACTGGAAAGAATGAAGAGAAACCAGAACCCACCATCCTGGGACTCTCCTGAACCGTCCTTCTTCATGAGCTTATCTTTGGCTGGGAAGAAGCTGTAGAGGATGCCGTAAATCTTTTGCCTGATTGGACGAAACAGGCGAACAGACAGGGGGAATTCCCCGCTCAACTCGTCCTCTAGTATAACACCAAGCTTGATTTCTCCCTGGGGAGGAGGAGAAGGAAAAGGCAGGAGACACTTTAATCCATACTGTCTTCTTTCCACGTACGGAAGAATAATGATTTATTTCAAATATACACCCAAGGAAATATTAAAAAGTCAAATCTAACCAAGGCAAATATGTTGCCATTTTCTAGACATGCTTTAACTGTTCTCAGCCAAGTTTATTTCCACACAGGAGTGTTCACATCCAAGTTTTTAAAGTGGGCCAAGACAGGTGACATCAAGGAGGGAAATTGACGAGCGGGAAGATTTGTGGGCGTAACCTGAAACAAAAGCAGGAAATGTGCATTTTGTGTGATGTCCTGTTTGCTCCTCTCGCTCACACGGGGCAGCAATAACATCCTTGTCTCAATCTCAAAGCTCGCCATGGCCCAAGTGAGACACTGCACTCTACGAATTTTCACCTGAACAGAGCAGACTAATGCTTTTTAGTTTTTTAAGTTCTAAATTCCTCATGTGCGGAAAAATGGGTGGGGTGGGAGCAAGGGGGGGGGGGGGGGAGAAGGGCAAACTTATGAAAAATGTTTGCACAATTCACCACTTTATGCTTGCACAATTTTTTTTTTTTTTTTTTTTTGGGGGGGGAGTGTTGGGGCACTAATAATTCTGAAACAGGATTGAACATGAGAAAATTTGTAAATGGAATGAAATACAAATTATGGTAGTGTTAACAAAGTAGTTGTAGTAGTAGTTGTAGTAGAAGTACCATGGAGATATACCTTGTGGTGAATTACACATCCTAAGAGTGACTTTGCAACAATATATCCTCACAGTAAACACTAGAAAATGTTCCACAGAGAGAAAGGTTTTATCGTCTATTCTAATGGATAGGTGAATGAGGTTTGTTGCATATGTGTATTTGTATGAGGAAGAGGAAAAATATTCAAATCTAAGGAATGTGAGTGTGAATGAGACTGGACTTACTGATGTCAAGACCTGCAGAACCTGAGGAGCCATGAGCCCCTGGTCGTGCCGGTGTTTGGCGATGCGGACCAGCTCTCGGGGCACCATGGGGAGGGGCGGTCCTGACACTGGCAAGTAGGGTGGGGCGGGCTGCTCCATGAGGGACGGGATATCTTGATGAGACTGGGTGGAAGGCCCATTGCCAGAGCTCTGCATGGGGGGAAAGTATGAGAGAGTGGGAAATAGCTGTAAGTTGATTTCAAGCATTGACATCCATGTATGTGATTTTATGACAACCTACACTTAAAAATTGAAAGTAACATGTAATGCATCTTCGCACATGTAATATCCAAAAGAAACATTAACAACATGTTAAGTGCATGGGGGGAAAGTATGAGAGAGTGGGAAATAGCTGTAAGTTGATTTCAAGCATTGACATCCATGTATGTGATTTTATGACAACCTACACTTAAAAATTGAAAGTAACATGTAATGCATCTTCGCACATGTAATATCCAAAAGAAACATTAACAACATGTTAAGTGTTTAGAGCACTGCAGCATCACATGGTGTGATGGCAAAGTAATATGTAATAGCAATTTCACACACAAAAACAAATCTTCATAATATCATAGTATTTTGAATGGTTACAGCTAGCATATTGGGTCAACTTTATTCAAGTGCCCTAACAGACAAGTTCTCGACAAAGTACAGTCGAGTACTGAAAAATAATATGATATCACTCATAATCATGTTCAGAAACAATCTTACACACTGATAACAGAGTGAATGGACAAACTTACCTCATGCTGCTCATCAGACTTTGGTCTGTAATTAAGGAAGAAAGAAACACGGTGAGCAAAATCTACAGTGAAAAAATGACACCACCTCATAATGAAAGTCACAAATTAATCTACAAAATCTCAAAATGTACATCTACATTTGTATCTCATATCTTGGCAAAGATTGGCTCATTCTCTTAGGTATAAGCATTCCAAAATCTTTTGTTTGCTAGGTGCCTATCTGCTCAATCATACAAAGAATACAGCGTATAAATTCTGTGAAAATGGACTGGAAATGACAGCAGCTAGCCTCCACCACTTGGACATGTAAATACATTGTAAGTCAGAGGTATCTTTGTCACATTACGGTCTATACAAGTAGAGGGAAAACAAAAAAGTTGAAATAATGCATAAAGTAATTAGCCTTTTACACAGCACACAAATATGCACATCCAATGCATGTTAGTATTTAAACAGACCTCTACACAAATTGCACTGGTACAAGTAAATCAAAGTACAACAACTTCCTCATTGTTTGTGTGGCTAATTGCCCGAGAATGGTCACACAACCTATTTGTCACGACCATATGCAAAGTGGCAAAGTTGAGTGTCTAACATCTGGGTAAGTCCATTGGGTTGGGTTGACAAACTGCATTTTGTCCGTGTAAGTGAGGTATCAACTTTTTCATTTCACAATGAAGATCATTTCAAATGTGGTTACCGGTAACTCTTGCTGTGTCAATATGAACTTTGCCCCCTGCTATAGTGATGCATGTTTAAATCAGAAATCTTTCACCGATTTGCTGCTCCTCAAATTAATTTCCTTTCCTCCCTTACACAGACATCACATTCATATAACATTGGCAATACATTCTCTGGTCTGAAATTGCAATTCCCATGATGCCTGAGCGGTAAAACTTGGTGAGATACCATTTTCTTTTTGAAGTCAATATTGGCAGACATTTGCTTGGTTTTTAATGAGGCCTGGATTTTGATTTCTAGTATGTCACAAAAGCTGACCCAACCCCGTGAACCGCCCCATCTAAGATGCTTGAGGAACATGGGATAAGTGAAATGCAGTATTCAATTTCAAGAGAGAGTATATGCACTTAAAACTAAAAGATCTCATAGATCCTTGGGTTGCTAATTAATGGTTTATAATAAATATAAATATACTCTATATATACACCCAATGCATTTAAAATGTTGCATTGTTTGAACATAGCCCACAGGTAGACGGAGTAAGGGTTTTGTAAGAAAAAAATTCTAAATTCAACTCAGAAACATTTCACATTGGCATCTTTGCAATACAAACAAATGCTCCTGTTTCACTAGCTAGTTGTACCATCACAACATACATGTATGTATAACTGATTCAATCCACTTATAATCAGGGCTGACATTAAAAGTAGTACTTGACAATCGTCAGGCATTCCTACCCTTGTTCGTTATCGTCACAGGACATCTTGCTCAAGGCGTTTTCAATTCTCTGCATGTCGCTCTGTAAGAGAAACAAACAGAGTCAACAAAAAACTCACAATAGTGTGTACAATGCATGAAGTTGTAGTCACACACACATTAAAAAGAAATATTGTAACCATGATCTGGACAGTTGCATTAAAATCAAAATAATTTGGAAGGTCATATCTAAACAAGACATGGTTTAAATACTTTCATTGAGCATTAGAAATCAAATCTGAATGTATGGAAACTACACTGCTCATATTTCTCTCTCACAATTTGTTTCAATGTTACACTCCAATTACAGAATGTTATTTTTCCATGACATATGATATCTCATAAAGAGTATTTGAGCATGAGAGAAATGGTCACTTTAAAAGATGCACATCTTTACTTTACATCATGCAACTACCATTATCTTAATATCTCTGACAATTTCTGTGCCGCATCTGTTATTTGATTGCATTTATTAGAAGACTTGCCTCTAATAAGAGGAAGCAAAATACAATAACTTTTGTTGATAGGTGTCTTGTGCTATTCTTGGGCAGTTAATTTATTCCAATATGTACAAGGATGATCTTAATTTCAGTAATATGTTTTAAATTATGCTACCAAATCAGACATTATTTGACTACCATCTTTAGAAGCATTTATCCAATTCTCACCTTGTCTGTATTTGACTTTGAGGAACGGAAGTTGAACCGGGGACCTTTAAAAAAAATAGGAGGAGGAGAAAAAGACAGTTAGTAGCAAGTGCAAACAGTGAAGAATTGGGGTAATGTCTTCAGAGAGATGTGAGCAAGTACTAGTAACTAGATAAGCTGCTATATTTGAAGATGAACAAGAAACTCATATAGATGATTGAGGAATAGTTTATCTCTTACTGTCAAAGTTTTTAGGAACTCTCCCCCCCCCCCCCACACACACACACATCTGCATCATAAGTCACTGCAATATTTCCAGGTGTCCCTTTCATCGCACAAACACCATCAGGTACCGAGGAGTTCATTCTTAGCTTGGCAGGGTAGTATCAAATTGCTGAGAATGATCTAAACTGCACTAAGTATCACTTATCTCACCCTTGGCAACAAACATATAAGCACTGAAAATAACAACACCAATGAATAAACAATGGAAGGGAAAAAAGGACATTTTTTAAAAAACTATTGTGTTGTTCTGTGAATGTACTCCTTTGGGTAATGAAGCTGCAGAGCTTGGTTTGCTGAAGCTGCATTAAGTCACTATGTAGTAGATTTGAGTCTAGGACCTGGACCTAGACCTAGACCTACCTTTGCCTCTGTGCCTGGTCCAGGCATCTTTGGTCCCTCTCCAGTAGAACTCCACACTGGCCTTGAAGCGCTGGATCTTCTCCTCCAAACGCCCCTTGGACGTTCTGAACACCTCCTGTCCTATGGCATCCAGGTCGTACATGTTGGTGATGTTGCGCACAAAGCCTGCCACCAGTGGCAGGACTGCATCGAGGGGAGGCTGAATGGGCTGGTGTGCCCTCATCTAAGAAGAGGAAGACAACATACTTTGTAGTTATCTCAACTGAAGTAGATATATGCCATATCTTCGGCAGTCATCTCATCTCCATGAATTGACTGAAATGAATGGAATTAAACACATGGCATCAAATGTCATCAACAAAATACTGCACCCTGTATGCAATGCATGACACCTCCACGGAGGGAAGTCACTAACTTGCAATGGGATATTTCTCATTTGGTTCATACCATTCTCCATTACATATCGGACTACTCCGTAAAAGTGGATATTTTCGCGTGACTAATTTTTCGCGCTTGGCCGGGCCGGAAGAGTTTCGCGTGTTTTTAATTCCGCGGAATCAAGATATCACGCACAGGCACATATGGCAAGCAAAAAATATTGGCGTGCTTTTATTTTCGCGCTACTTTCTGGTTGCGCGAAATGCGCGAAAATTTCCACTTTTACAGTACTCATAAAAATTGCCTCGCATGTTCTAATTCTCAAAAATACATGTACTTGGTGTATACCATTTACTGCACTATTTTGTGATGAAGGTAATTGTGCTTAGATTGCTTTCGCTGTATTGCAAGTTTCATGATTTTTTTTTTCCAAATGCCCTGAAATGAGTTAAAATCACTTCCAACATTTGGACAGAAAATGTAATGGGTTATCCTCCAATTTAGTTCTCACTATTGAAATGCAATTGATTCGAAGCTTGAATTTGTATTTATTTACACACATATTTACAGCAGTTTGTGACGGAAAAAAAAAAAAACTTCATAAAATACGACACAAATTACAGCTGTACAATAAACACACAAAAATATCAACGTTGTAGGGTACCAGTAACTGTAAGCTTGAAATAGCAGTGTGTGAAAATCAAGCTAGCAAAATACACCCAAAGTGGTTCTCATAAATTTTGAACTGTACTAAAACACTAGAATCTAGTAGGTCTGAAAGATTTCCAAGTACAATAATGTAAACTTATTTAAATGAACACAGGGCTAGAAAACATGTCGCAGCCATCATTTTTTCTTTCTTTCTTTTTTTTTTTTTTTTAATAGCCAAGCACGGCATACCCGTAGTCCATTGAGGGGATGGTCAGGGCCCAAGAGTGACCAGTGAAATGCAGCTAGATCCTCCTCCGGCATGATGTGGTTACCTAGAGTGAGGAATAAAGGAAAAGACAAATTTGACTGACTGCTGTCAAGCCATACTAAGACTGTAGTACAGCATTACATACAGTAGCTCCTTGATACCTGATGCCATTTCAGGTACATTCATCCATCTTCAGTAAATACAGTAAAATCATACAAACAGAATTGGAGTTCCAGCAAACTGTAAAATATAAAATAATAATGCCTCTAACACCCTTCGAGTGGAGGCATAAAAATGTCATAGAATTCAAGTTTTATCTGATTGAACTGAAAATACGAAAACTTCAAATGCTAATGTTTCATCTCACAACTCTCCCACTGGCTTATACACACAAATACTAGTAACATCATATTTTGTGGTCAATGATTTAGCAAATGCAACCTCTTTCCCATGCAAAATTAATTAGTACTACATTATTACAAAACCACAAACACTTGATGCTAAGACTACATCTTATTAGAAGGGACATTTATTGAGGAAGTGTGCAAAATTCTAATGGAAACTTGTGAAGTTTGATTTTCATAAAACCTCTACCATTCACTTCGTCTGACATTATTTCTATTCACTACAACCAAGTTGTACAACATGTTAAGACTATACTGTGGCTGCCACTGAATAACAGTCAAGAATCACCCTGCCTCAGGAAATCCTTGCACTTAATTTAAGCCACTTTTACTGTTTAAAGGAGTTCACCTTCATAAACATAAGGATTGTGAGAATGCAGCAATATTAGTAGAACACATCAGTGAAAGTTTGAGGAAAATTGGACAATCGATGCAAAAGTTATGAATTTTTAAAAATTTTGTGTTGGAACCGCTGGATGAGGAGACTACTAAGACTCGTGATGTCATATGAGTACAACAGTATAAAGAAAATGTAAAGAAAATTCAACATATTTTCACTTTTTTCGCATAATAAAAGAGCACTTGACTTGCCTCTTTCTAAAGGCAATGGGAATAATATTACCCATAACATATGTCAGTAACGAGTCGAGGGAATGTGTACTTTTTTCAAAAGATGAAATTTTGTGAAATTCTCTTTATATTTTCCTTATATTGTTGTACGCATGTGACATCATACACTGCAGTAGTCTTCTCATCCAGCGGTGACTGCACAAGCACTTCAAAAATTCATAACTTTTGAACGGATTGTCTGATTTTCCTCAAACTTTCAATGATGTGTTGTACTAATATTGCTACATTCTCTCAATCCTTATGTTAATGAAGGTGAACTTGTCCTTTAAGTTACTCCACTTCTTGGTGAATTTTTACGTCTGACCCATGAACTTCGACATATGATATCCACAATCATTATTGATCTGCCTATTTCGTATTTTAGCAAAACTATGCTGACTGTAGTTGTCATGTACAAACATCCAACAATTATTTACAGATAAACAGACTAATTTGTAGAATATTAGGGAGTCTATATAAATGCCCAAATAGCTACAGAGCCCATGCTACGTGATCCTGCATTCCACAAAGATCATATCCAGAAACCAGGCCATGTTCTCATGTTATGTAGAAAATTTACACAGTGAATGAGAACCAAATGAGAAGTAACCATGGTACTATTCAGCTACAAGAAGCACTCAAAAGATATCACATGCTACTGGAAGAAGTGAGGGAAGGCAACTTGGGTTAATTACAGAAATATCACATTGGGATATAGATCATCTCTTTATGGTCATGTCGGATCAATACCGCTGGACAGATTAAAGAAATTTAAAAAAAAAGATCAATTTAAGACACTCATGCCTTTTACATGTGAGTCAGTCCTACAAACATACTGGGCCTTCTTCAATATGAAACTTTAAACATAATGAAGGTCATTCCAAGTCAATAGGATGTGTACTGAGTATAAGCAACAGGAAAACAGGATTGTCACAAACAAGTAAAACAGTAAAAGGAAAGGGTGCCATGTGCCATGAAGGCCCAAGTGTTTGTTTTATTTTTCAATAACTCGGTCTCACAAAGACTTCTTTATAAATTTTAATCACGAACACTCAGTGCATGCATTTAGACAGGGGTAATATCTTTGTTTTTTATTTGGAACAGATGGGTTGGAAGGTCAAAATCCAATAAATTTTATATTTATATGCGATGAAATTAGTGTGAGTCATACAAAAACATGTTCTAAGAAAGAACGATGTCAATAACACATGATGATTATTTACTCTCTGACAGAACCTACCCTAGAAGTACTGGTAATCCTTTGAACTAAAACGTATTTGCGAAGTCTTGATTCACAGAAATACATTGTGTACATGAGTATCAGGTTTAATAATGGCTACCTGCCAGGCAGATAGTACATGTATGCCAAAATATGTAGACAGTTGACAAACTGATCCGCACTTTGAGTACCATTTATTTTAGTGTGTGTATTTTTAACAGTCACTACAACAAATATGGATGTCTTTCCCTAGAAACATATCTTATCAACATTGACAATAGCTCCACTGTATTTATATTGTAAAGAGGAGCCTATTAAGGTGATTATCATTTTGTTATTGTTATTGTTTTTGTTGTTGTTGTTCCAGTAGTGTCAATGAGCTAAACTTAAAAAAAAAACAACTTCATGGGTTTCTTTTTTTATAATGTTATAGAGGAAATGTTTAGAAGGAAACTCAAGACTGAACTATTTCAATTGTAACTACTAAGTATGTTCCTATGCTTTGTGAATGTTGTTTGTTGATGTATGTACAGCGCTTTAATCAGGTCCTGTAAAAGCGCTCAATAAGAAATAGTTATTATTATTATTATTATTATTATTATATCCAATCTAATATCTAATAAACAATCACTTGATACCGTGTATAAATATTTTGAAAATAATCTTTAATTTTTGATAATCAAAACCAAAGTTTGCACTTACTGCCACACTGTGAAATATCTCACTATCAAGAGTAGTACTACAAGGGCAAAAGCAGGTTAGAGGTATTTGAACACAGGCATGCGCAACAACTATCTAACCACTGAAGATTTGAAATTTTATTTCTTTTTCATTGTCAATTCTTGATATTCATTTCTTATATCAATGCAACTGTATTCTACTGTTGCATCCTGGCTGAATATAATTACAGAAGTATCTATTTTGAAAAAAGACAAACGAGTTTACAATTTACATTAGGTAGTATACTGTGAACAAGTATGGATGGGAATCCTTGCGCTGTGATGATGAGAATATCAAAATTTTTGAATCCATTAAAAAATGAACATACATTTTTAATCAAAAGTAAAAATATGTGACACCACAGAATTCACAGAGGACCTGGCAGACCTACTGTTGCAGCCCCCCGTTCTAGGCGTCTCTCTCTTTTCTCTCTCTCTCTCTCACCCCACACTCATGTGCTCAGTGTAAGTAGGTTAAGGAGTAAGCATGGGCTGGATTATCCACGATGAGTCACAATAACCAATCAATATTTCATCCATGGTCATCAGAAATTCCCAAAGCAGGAGCAAATATGAAATATCGGAGACAGAGGGAGAAACATACTGGTAGTAACTGGATGCGGGTGAGAGATATGCACAAGGAGTAAGAGATAGATACATACAGAGAGAAAGGGGGAGAGATAGAGAAATAGATGAGAGAGAGAGAGAGACTAAAAGACAAAGCGAGATGCTGAGAAAATTGAGAGGAGAGAAAGTGAGACCAAGGAATGAAAACACGGGCAGCGACAAAAAGATGAGGAAGAGGAGAGAGCGGAAGAAGGGCAGACGGATAGATGGAGACAAAGAATCACAAGAGAGAGAGAGAGAGAGAAAGAGATGAGAAGGGGAGAGAGAGAAGACCGGCAGAGCCTCCTCCCAGAGAATGACTAAATGTTGACACTGGAGGGCTCCAGGCTGCGTGCTGGGAGAACCAGAGAATATGGGCACACAGAAGAAGTCCTCATCCAGGCAAAAATGTGGACGCACGGGTCCCCACTTAACTGCCGAAAGAGGCAGGGAATGAAAAAAAGAAAAGAAAAAAAAGGGAGGGCAATATGGAAGTAGGCTTCCACGGTCTCTGAAGAACAGCCAACCCCTTTGTGTTCGCGACAAACCCGTCTTGTTTGTGAATCACAAATTATTGGAATCGGCAACAGAATCCTGCCTTTTACCAATTGGGTCATATCGCAAAGCTCTCTATTAGCTCTATCTGGATGCCAGAAATGCCTGAAGCATCATTAATTGTTTTCCTTGCTGATTTCAGGTATAACTCACTGCTACCACTGTGATCTGTGGAGAGCGTGATTAACTTTTTTTTTTTTTGGAGAGAGAGAGAGAGAATCTTTGAAACTCATGAGAAAAGCATCTCATTTCCATGCTTAGTGATGTCAACCCGTCAGTGGACCAAACTAAGACGTATAATACTATTGGATTGATAAAAAGGTCATAATAAATAGGTAAAATAAATTCTGAGTGTAGCCCATCATTACTGAATTAAATTTGTTTGTGTTTTCCTCAAACATCCCTTTCTAATTACAACCAGATTCTACAGTATTAACCCCTTTTCTCCATCTCTTAGGCTATCTTCCATTGTGCTCACACCCTCAGCATTCTCTAGCTTCCTCTCTGGCTGGAAGGAGGCGAAGGAGATGGGAGGAGGATGAAGCACGCTCTCCGGCTCACCGGCGAAATGTGAACCAGTCACTGATGACTCACAAGCCAGTTATCACTGGATTGCAGCGCCGTGATGAAAACTTTCATCATCTGCCGTGCCCATGTGCAGGCCAGCAGGGTTTGTCATCACCTCAAATCAGTCAGTCTGTCTGTCTGTCTGTCTGTCTGTTTGTCTTTTCCTTCTTTCCTCAGCAGCTAGCATAATGTAGTGTATGTCTACGTGAATGTTTT
Organism: Diadema setosum; assembly: GCA_033980235.1. NCBI lineage: Eukaryota > Metazoa > Echinodermata > Echinoidea > Diadematoida > Diadematidae > Diadema > Diadema setosum. Next base: position 16,386,073 of record CM067060.1, on the reverse strand, counting down.
TCCAAACACAGGATACCAACCCAGCCCGACCACATGTATAACATGTGCTGAGCTATAGATGCATTTCATTTCCCCTTGATTAAAGTTTATACTATTTCATATCATTATCTCTCCCTTCAAGATGTTTAGATTTTGCTCCATCAATCTTAACAAATTTTTTGTGTTCACTCCCTTTTACTGCTCTGAAATACATGTTTCATACGCTTCTTTGTTTTCACAGCATACTTTCCATTATTCATGGATAATAATAGAAGTCAACACAGTGTAACAGTTTATTGTCCTTCCTGACCGCATACTTGAGTAGTGAGGGTGACATCAATTTACGAGCTACTAGGTAACGAGTCCTTCTTTGATTCACACTTGACGTTTCTTGGCTGGGTGCCTAGACCAGAGCTATCAAAGTTTGCTCCTTGTTGTGATTTCTTCACGATATGCGGAAACATTTGCCATCTATTAGATCCGGGTAACGCTCTCTCACTGATGGCAGACAAGTCTGTAACAGTATCACTGTATTTTGTCTCAACAAAAACAAGAGCTGATAATCTTCTAAACTCCAGTGTTTTGTTATCTCATATGGATAAATATATGATTTCAACTGGCATACTTTATACCATCATCAACACAGAAGCTACTTCATAGAAATTATTGTCAGTTTTATATTCTATCCTTACCTCTTTTACCATTAGATACTGTAAAACAATATTTTCATGGCATGAAATTTTTGCGAATTGGAGCTGACAGCCTTTTTTGCGGCATGAAATTTTTGCAAGTTGGCTCTACCTTTCAATGCGTACGGTGTAGACAAGAACTTTCACGTGCATTCTAATTTTTAATTTTGTGAATCTTGGCTCTCGCGAAATTCACGGAATTAAAATGCACATGAACATTCCACGTTTTACAGTATTGTTTTCTTTTTGTTTGTAGACAAAGTTCAGTGACTTTTGCCATTTGTCCTTGAGAGAATTTGCCCAAATCTAAACAATGCATCTATACCTCCTATAGAATCCTTTAGCCTGCTATCAAGAAATCCACTGAAAGTTTTTCTTAAATCATAAGATCTGGGGCAGATGGATGGATGACCTGAATGCATAATACCTCTCGCACCCTTGGAGGATGCATAAGCAGAAACACAGAATGAATATCTAAGCACTCTCTGATTTTGACATTATCACTTATGGACAATTACTTTGAAACAAGGAATGTTCACGTGCATTTTAATTTCGCAAATTTCGCGAGAGCCAAGATTCGCAAAATTAAAATGCATACAAAAGTTCTTGTCTACACTATATGCACTGAATGTTAGAGGCAACTCGTGAAAATTTCATGCCGCGAAAAAGGCCGTCGGCTCCAATTCGCGAAAATTTCATGCCGCGAAAGTATCATGTTTTACAGTACTCCATTTGAGCACAAGATTTTGTTCATATCGGTAATCTGTTGATCACAGGTGTGCAAATACATCTTTCTTTCACTGCAATGAGGTATGCAACCACCATTAATTCTCTCTCCCCTCTCTATTCCTTTTTCCTTTGTACATCTGATAAGGTGTTGAAATGTTGACTTTCATATTGATGTACTACATGTCACGTTTTAAATGCCTTGCACGAATTGGCTGCCAGGGTGCACTGGATGTTGGTTTGCAATGATGACTGTTAAAGGTCATATATCCCTTTTGCAAATGTCACAAAATTTTACATGCTTGAAGAATAATGTCTCCCAACATTGTGTATGAAATCTTACAGCAATACACCTCAAGAGTTTTCAAAAAAAAAAAAAAAAGAAATGAAAAGCTAACCCCATGTCACTTTAGAATACACCCCTTTTTTTTGTATTGAGAAAAACGGTTGTTGTTGTTTTTTTCAGATTCAAATGATTTATAGGAAATCTATAGTAATGTTTCCCCTCCATCATAAAGAAGTTTCCAGTTTTATTAATTCTTTGAAAAGGTCTGAATTACCTATCTCTACAATATACCAGCTAATGACATGAATCTGATTTTCAGGGTTGCAAATTGGACATCAAAACTTATATGTGTTGTCATCTCTTCTTTACCTCCAGGAGTCCCTCTTTAAAATCACCTTGTACGTATCTCTGTCATTTTTAGTTATATTTTTTTGGTTTCCGTGCATAACTAGTCCTCTGCCAAAACACATTTGTGGTACATACCTCTATACAACACTAGCACTGCCCAACACTACCATTCAGAGGACAATGTTACACAATGTATCATGAATTAATTTGACTGATTCAGGAAAGCACCCATCCCTGCATCTTACCAAGGAGAGCTGCAAAGAGGACAAATCTGTCTGGATGGAGGTTGAGGGCCCGGGCCACCTCCTCCATGTTGTACTGCTGAGTAGTGATCTCCCCTTTCATCGACAGCTTGAAGCGGTGCGAGGAGAAGAGCATCGGTGGGTCAAAGATGGCCAGGTCAGCTGACTGCCCCAGGATGCCATGGCAACCCCTCTGGCGGAGGTAGGCGATGACCTCCTGGGTGTGGTCGGTGCAGGTGACCACAGTCTGGATACCACACTGGTGGAGGGCCAGACGGATGCATGTGTCTGCAATGAGGAGACGAGATGGAGATTGAGATGAGACGAGATGGAGATTGGTATACAGATGCCATGGAGGCAAACTAATCTGTTGTCTAGATTACTGTACAAGCTGTTATTTTCACGTATAAATATTTATGTAAATGAAGAGGTCATGGACAATTTCGCGAGATGTTGTTTTCATGATTTTGACACCGAGGCAATCATAAGTGTACTAACGCCTGTCCTAGATATTTTTGTGTGTTGTTAAATTCACGGTTCAACAATGATTCGCCAAATTCGCAACAATTAAACCCTTGGAAAAATAACTGCGCATACAGTAGCAGAAAGACCTATGAGTGTATTTCATCCCACTTTGGTAAACATCTCTCAATTATTTGCTAATTATTTTGCATAGGTTTATTAAGTTTGATAAAAGTCTGATCCCTAAGCTATGATACCCTCTCTCATGTAATTGCTCATTTTACTTCACCTACATATCTATGAGATTTGATACCGGTAAGTGTAATTTTCAGATGGTGTAATAATGAAGGAAAACTCAGAACAATAGAACATGTCTCCATAAAATTACAAGTGAACACACCAAACTGATGACGGGCATCTAAAACACGATCTTAAAGGGGAAGGCTAGTAACTGATCAGTGGGAATCAGTGGAAATGCTGGGAGATGATTGTTCCAATCCTTATGGGATTCATTCAAGAGTTCATTGTATATCTATTGTTGTGTGAAAATGATTTGCTTCAGAACGGTCTCATATTCAAGTAATGTGCAGATTAATGCTCCGTCACTGACCAGGGACGCTAAACTGGAAGTAGAGGTGGGCTATAGAGGGTGACATTTTCAGAACATGCTCATCACACCTTAGTTTGATGACTTTTTGCCTACTGAAACCATTTTTGAAAAAAAGAATGAAAAAAATGCAAAATCCGGGGTGCCCCGGCCGAAATCGTAAAAAATCCAAGATGGCAGCCGTTTCGGCTTTAAAAAGACATTTTTGGCCATAAACGGCGGCCATCTTGGATTTTTTACGATTTCGGCCAGGGCACCCTGGATTTTGCATTTTTTCCGTTCTTTTTTTCAAAAATGGTGTCAGTAGGCAAAAAGTCATCAAACTAAGGTGTGATGAGCACGTTCTGAAAATATGACCTAAAATTGACCCTCTATAGCCCACCTCTACTGGAAGCATTAAACTGCACATTACTTGAATATGAGACCATTCTGAAGCAAATCATTTTCACACAACAATAGATATACAATGAACTCTTGAATGAATCCCATAAGGAGTGGAACAATCATCTCCCAGCATTTCCACTGATTCCCACTGATCAGTTACTAGCCTTCCCCTTTAAAGATGACAACAAAACATACATGACATAACCAGGACATAAGTGCAAAACGACACCATGATGTGACTTTGATTATTAAAATTCCATATCCTTCAGTCTTGAAATAGAAAACAGTAAAATCCCTCTCATTCTCAAAGCCACTCTCGAAACATTTACCACATCTGCCTTGAAAAATTACCAGGACCTCAAAAGATGAACATAATCGGATAGTGGTTACTGTGTCAATCCCGGCTTACAGCATAAAGCAAATGACAATGTTGATGTCCATCGGAGACATACATGTTGTATGCAGGATGAATGTGTAACTTAGAGACTTAAAGACACAAAGGAACAAAAAGAGGCTCTGGAGTGTTGAGATTTCCTGTTATCTGAAAAATATGTTCCCTTTTACATAATCAGGCCTGTTGAGAGCATCTAATAGTGAGTTGGAAGAACATAATATCACTAGACATTATGATGGAAAGACAGAAGAAATGCCAAACTCACAAGATGTGTTTAAATTGGTTAGCCTTTAATCTGAAGTGCTTGATGTTCCTTACATACATAATGTACCTGCATACCGCTAGTGTCAAGTTTGTGCGCCACTTGCGTAAACCCAAATGCCACATTAATGTATAATGAAACTGTTTTATGCCAAGGTTTGCTACACCAATCAAAATGTATTCAGGAATTCCTATATTATGACATACAGTGTATCTTTGCATGATCTCTCATTCTGGCGCAATGACAACCCATTGAATCAAGTGTGAGTGACTGAATATTTACTAATCCTTTCCCTCAACATCATTACCAGGGCATCTGGGAATTAATATCTTGGCACAATACAACTGTAAATGTTACAACTTTCTGGAGCACACCACGTTCAGGAAAATGCAGCACTTTTGAAAAACTGCTTCATTGTTGCTATTTGAAAGCATTACTCACATACAATCAAACCATTTGTGATATTTGCCTCTATGTGCTAGTATGTACGCCTTGTACTATTAAAAAGTCCAGTACTAGCCTTTAACCAAGGCAGCCTAAACTCCATATCTCTGTGAGCACAGGATTTCCACATAAATTCACACAAAAGTAGAAAGTGGCAATCTTTTATTCAGTGTAATTATACATGTACATAAAAAGAGTACCTTGATCGATGGCTATACAAAGAGATAGGCATGTATAAAGAAAACACACAAAAAAATGATATTCTTTATGAGAGTTGACTGAGTTCAATACATAAGTATATACAGAATTAATTATATAATATTGGATGGCCTTGAGGTTAATACAAGGAAATATTGGACGAGCTATGCACAAATATTGGACGAGTCAAAGACAAGTCCAATATTTTGCTTAGCGAGTCCAATATTTCCTTGTATTGACCGAAAATAGGACATCCAACATTATCATTATTATCCTACAGAGGATTTTAGCAAAGAATATTTTCACTTAGGGGCTACCCTTTCTGTCTCTTAGTGCTGTATGGTCTCCTACTGTACTTGATCCTGACATGGGGTATGGTACGCGTACAATCTTCAGTGCAAGTTAATCCACTTCATTCCCAGATCTATGTGATCTATGTATTTTGATGTAGGTTCCAAAGGAAACTTAGATCAACGTCGAATTAACTAATTAATATGTGAAATTTATTTGTATTCAAAACACAGAATTATAGAAAAAACGATATTTTAGTTAATTCGTGATTGACCAATCACAGATGTTTTTACTTCATATTTCAGGTCATCTCGTATATCTCAACCAATCACGGTGCAGTTTATAAAAACTTTGGGGAATCCCCCTCTTGCCGTCCAATATTTTAAATATTGGTCGCCTCGGCAAAAAATATTGGTGGAGTTCAACAAACTTTCTAAGTGGGTCGGAGGTTATGAGGTGCGTCGACAAAATAACACTTGTATTTGGGCTCTAAAAATCCTCTGTATGGATAATAATTTACAATATTACCATCTTTATAGCACATGAGCATCTACATTGTATGGATAGAAACGCATGAGAGTCCCTGTCAGATACAAAATCAACTTATTTTAACACTTTAGCCCTACCCTGATTTTTTTTAACACTTTAGCCCTACCCTGATTTTTTTTTTTTCTTTTCACAGTAACAATCTGTACCGGGGTAACTACTCCCCCCCCCCCCCCCCTTTTTTTAAGCATATTTGGACAGAGCATGTTCATGTACCTGGCACAAAATTGAATGGGTGAATATCTTTTTGACCTTTTGCAGTTTGTACAGTATGTGATAAAAGCACGGGAATGAGCTAAATAGTATGCCTGTAATTTACATTCTACTGTGCCATAACATCTGCACCAGACAAGCAAAGTTGCCTTACTCTGCCAAATACACACACACACGCACGCACGCACGCACGCACGCACGCACGCACGCACACACACACACACACACACACACTCAAATCATAAAATTAAAATTCATGTTAAAGTTCTTGTCTACACTATAGGCATTGAATGCTGGTGGCAAATACAAAATTGTATATGAAAAAGGCCATCAGTTCCAATTTACTAAGTAAAAATTTCATGTCACGATTATTTACATTGTGTGGTTTTACAGTACATTTTGAAAAAGTAGACGCTAACTATTTACAGATAATTTGATGATTACTATGAAGTTTGAATGGAAAGTTTAAATCAAAATTTGTTTTTCCTATCAAAGTCTGAAGAGCACTGTAAACCAGTCCATGACAAACTGGCATGTAATATTGACAATTATAAAAGCACAAGTCTCCTCCAACCTTTAAGACCTGTTAGTGTGGGATACCATGCAATGGGAAGTCTGGCCTGCCTCGTATAATAACAATCAATTTGGTAATCCCATTAAAAACTGTGTACAGCTCCATCACTGATCTCTAGATACTGTAAGAACACACATAGCCGAAGAATCTTGTCTCGAGTTGAATGTTACCAATAAGTGAACGCTTCAATGCACATGTTCGCTGATGGGCAATTCTATTCTAGCAGGTCTGCACCAGACATGGTTTTTTGATGTACCCTGGTGGGTAGCGAATGAAGATCAAATCAATCCGGTCGACCTTCTCTCCCCATGCTATTGGGTCTTTAGTGAACTTCCTCTTTTTTTTTTTTTGCTCTTCTTTTTGCAGCAACACCTGATGGACATTACATAATTTTACCAATTCTGACGCTCATTTATACAGTTTGTACAAGACAGTTCTACCATCGCAGCCCTGCTATAGACCACCAGCTCATACTGTAAAACCATAAATTTTCGTGTGCATTTCAATGTCGCAAATTTCGCGAGGGCTAAGATTTGTGCAATTAAAATGCATGCGAATATTCTTGTCTACACTATATGCGTTGAATGCCAGCACTGGGCAATTTGCAAAAAAGGCTGTCGGCTCCAATTCACGACAATTTCATGATGCGAATATTTATGGTTTTACAGTATTTATTTAAGTAGATGCTTACTATTTACAACAACAAAAAATAATGATTAGTATGAAGTTTGAATGATTAATTTATCTACAGCATATCTACCACATTAAAAACCAATTCCTACAGCTGTAAATGATGCTGCCTCCCATGCTTCAGATTGCTGTGTATTTGTGAATCTGACGTGACATTTGGCTCCAGTGAGCTATGAAGCAAACCAATTATGAAACATCGACTCCACCAGGTATGAACAAAAATGTTCCCATGAACATATGAAGACTCTTTCAATAGACAAAGATGAGCTAACCTCATCAAACACTTCATGCAGTGTACTGGAATTATTCTCTCAGAGCCAATAACAAAAGGCATCCGACCTTGCATGCGTCGTATTAACTGATGGAGGGAAGGTACAAATGAAGACAAGCTGCTGCTACCACGCTAGACTTGTATAAGGGAAGGGAACCATGAGCATGTGAAGTATCATTCGTAGTGTGGGATAACAAGTAACATCTAGGCCAGAGGCTCATTTCATGCCGATGCATAGTTGATGCCGCCATGGGCTGTAGACTGCAGATGCCGTACAATCACACCCTGGGTCAGAGCAATCATAAAAACACTAAAACTTTATGCCTGAGTTAGGCTAATGGCTAACATGCAATTTATCTATTGTATGCATATAAAAAGGACAATCCATTAATAGCAGATGACAAGATAAAGTTACAATGTGCAAAATATTGTGACTACAGGCATCAACTACATTGTACATTGTTATGTATTCAGAAAATCAACACCTTTTCCTTCCTAAGCAACTGCGGATGTTATTCTGACACTAATATACATTATATGTACAAGAAAGTATTATCTAATACCACTTCGTATCATATGCAGGCTATTTCCCTTTTTTAGATTAAATAAGGCCATGTAACTTACATGAAAGACAAACTTTGCCTTCCGTTGTAAAACGTGCGATGATGTTATAATTGTGCTTCAATTGTAAATGAAGTTGAGTCATTATGAAAATACATGAATACCTGTGCTTTTGGAGATATAGAATGATTTTTTTTTCTTAATGTGGTCATAGGATGCCATGCTTGTCTATACATAATGACATTCAATAACTTTACTGATCTGTTGCTTTATTTGGCATTTAGATCACGCAAGTCTACCCTCAGAGGCATTCACCATTGAAACTACAGGTCAATGTACTGCATTAACCCATTGAGGTCGTCGAGCTGGTTTTGCTATACACATTTCCCATTGACACCTGCCAGAGTATACTTGGGACTAGTCTTCAACGGGTTAAACATTAATTCTGAATGTTTCCATAATCCATGCTTTGTACTTTAATATCTAGTGATGCTGCAAGATTCACTTTCAAAATGCCATTGTCGATTGACGTCAACGATGTGTTCTCTTCAACATTCAACCCTCTGCTGCCTTTGTCACATTGTAAGGAGATTCATGAGCTTTTGGCAAGCATTTACAATCTAATGCGACAGTTCACGACTGATACACAAAAGGCCACTACAATTTTATTGATATAGAGAAGGTTTTGTGATCTACGTAAGTTAGATGAGAGAATACACCATTTATAATGGTAAAATACTCAACCACATGAACAGGAGTGTCACCTGAGGTGGAGAAGGTACATGTAGGACACTTGACTGATCACCATTAGAGGTACAAAGTGTCGATCTGGTGACTACAGATATTAAATATGTTTATGACTGTTGTAAGCAGCAAATTTTGATACAATTTTGTAGAACGTATAGCAGTAACTCAAAATGCTTGCAGCTGATTGGCTATACCTACAATCAGTGCAACGTGCAATACAATGCTGGAATTCCAATTATTTCAAAGCGCTTCATGAAACACAGCCCTGATACTGATACACAATGGCCATGACTGTGCTGGGTAAATAACAAAGACAACAAACAACAACCATTTATAGACGTAAATAAGCACTGAATTGATCAGTGTTTCAGTAGTAGCCATGATAAAAAATCATGGGCGTACATACTTCAGCAGGATTCGAACCTACGACCTCCTGATCACCGAACAGGCGTCATCTCCACTAGACCACCGAGTTTTCGCCTGACAGCAAGTGTTGGTTCTAATCTTTATAGCATGCAGCGGGTACTGCTTTACTATTTAAATTCTTGAAATTCTTCCGTCGAGATGGAAGAATTTCATGAATTTGAACCACCATTTATGCTATTGGTTTAGTTTAAAGCTGTGAAAGACTTGTCTAAAACAGCCTCCTCCCCCCCCAAAAAAAAACAACAACTTGCAACCAACAACAAACACTATAACATATAAAGGAAGAATACAGTCAACTGTAATGCATCCTCTTTATCATGAATCGCTGTTTGCCAGAATACAGAGCCCTCCATTCATATTTGAGAAGTTTTTAATCTAAACTGACCTTGAAATTTGACCCTTCAACTCCCCATCCACAAAAAGTAATTCCAATCTATTTCTAGCCATCACACAAAATATTGCTTCCTTGTATGACTTTTTTAGTCACAGCTCCATTTATACAAACACTTACAGCTCAAAATGACACTGTAAGCAAAATTTTGGATACCAATGAACATCAACTGGTGAATTTTTGCCCTTGTCATTTCACACAACATTAATTGTTTGTTTATTTTCATTCTTCTTACCAAATATTATGCATGGACATTCCTGGTACAAAAGGCCAGACAAGCCCAGGTAAAACTCAGGATGATTTGTTTGTTTGCTTCATCGATTCTGATTACTGTAAAACGAGGAGTGTTCGCGAGCATTTTGATTTCTCGAAATTCGCGAGAGCCAAGATTTGCGAAGTTAAAATGCACATGAAAGTTCTTGTCTACACTATATGCATTGAATGTTAGAGGCAACTCACAAAAATTTCATGCCGCATAAAAAGGCTGTCGCCTCCAATTTGCGAAAATTTCATGCCGCGAAAATATTGTGTTTTACAGTATTAGATCTGACATGGTTGGCCGGACAGACATACAGCTCGACAACCTAAAACGCCTTCTGTACCAATAGGGTGGAGACTGTGGATATCTACCTACAATGCATAACATCTGAGCCAGAGGAAAAACTTTCCTTTTTCTTATCTTTAAGGAATAAGTCAAAGGGTTTACTTATGAACAAATTTCTAACAAACTCAAAAAGTACAAAGTATATAAACTAGATTTTGTAGAATTTATTTCGTTAGGGAGCACAAAAACAAACACGGTTTACTGCAGAATATTTCTAAAATGGATTAAAGTCACTTCTGTTCCAGAAAAAACTGTGGACTCATTGCTTATGCTAGTTTTACAAACTGAAAATTAAGAATAATGATGAATAATTCAGCACTCGTCTTCTGACACATGATAACCAGATAACCCCTCTGAGGTTTAGGAAATCAAAATGGCCTATTTCAGTGCCAGAGATAATGAAATGCCAATTATCTACATCTTGTACAACTTACACTGTATACAGGAAAACGTTATCAGGAGAGGAACTTATTCACACATTTAGAATAAATTCTGTGTATGTGTCCATGCAGTACAAGGCCACTTTGTGAGTCATGTAAGCTTCTTCAGCAGGAAGAGTGAAATGGAAGGGGGTGGGGGAAATGGGGGTAAAAGAAATACACCGAGCTCTGAGCATTTCACACACATGAATGTAGATGTATGTCGAAACCAAAGATGCAGAGGGTATCTCTGACTACCTCCTCCTACATGACTCATCCACAGTCTCCTCCCTCATCTTCTTTCTCCTCTTCTTTAAAAGATACCTCACTTCCCGATAGCCACTGCTGATGAAAATTGTCTCCACTGATGAATATTTACCCAGCACTGTACCTACTGTACATCCCTGGGCAGCTGGCTCCCAACCATTACTCTGACACACTTTGAGGTTCCATTAGTTCCCATTCCAAAGGCCAGTCAAACTTGGTCTTTTAATGCAACAGAATCCATGAAGTGATTTTTACCATCAGCCACTGATATTGTAGGAAGACAATACAACTGTATACAATCAACTGACCCTCTGTGTTTATTTTCAAACCATACTCTACCAGACAGAGTACTCATAGACAAACTTTCTCCTTTTACTAAATGTGCTCTGCTCACAGAACTGCACTTACAGTGTAGTACAAATTTGAAATTGAATGATGTACATGTACAACAAAGGCTTTATAAATCTTAACAAATCTCCAATCAAACTTTATCTACACATGTACTTGGTAGCCATGCACAAAAAAGTTTTGCTTTTTTTTTCTTAAATTTTCTAGGAATATATACACAACCTCTTCTCATGGCTGAATGAAACAAGCTGTGCTCGAGACTCTAGGCAATGCTGGTGTCAGTTCACTACTGGGTTTTGATTTCAAATCAAATCGAACTTATCCATAATACACATATGTGTACACATGTGTACTGGCACATTATTTATTTTTATATATTTTCTAATTTGCATTACAGGAATGGTATAGTATTGGTGGAGATGAGGATTGGTCTTTAATAACTTTTTGCTACATGTAGATATCAAGAACTCACTCATGAACTCACTCATAAAATAGTACAGAGCATATCATTCCAAGAGGAATTCAAAGTTTATTTGGTGAAAATCAGTTTTGGAATGGCTGAGACATCCAAAAACAAAATAAAACAAAGAGACTGTAATGAAAAATGGGTCTCACCTCTTATTGGGATCATTCTGTTTTGGACATCTCAGCCATTTCCAAACTAATTTTCATCAAATAAATGGTGAATTCCTTTTGGAATCACCTGCTCTTTCGTATTTCATAAGAGGTTTCTTGTTATCTCACTGAAGAATGTTAGAAACCTGAAGTTAGGTCTGAACCAAAACTATACGATCCCTTTAAATCCAACCTTCATGACATCCAGAACATTAGGTTTTAAGATGTTGTACAAAATTAAGAAATGGCTCAAGAAGGAAAAGGAAAAATAAAAAAGACAAGAAATATCGCTTTTCCTGCATTTCAACAAATGTGTGACAAATGTGTGTCTGGCCACAGAGAATGAGTTACTCTCCTTTGCATGTTCACAGTAAGTCATTAGTGCAATCTTGCAAGTTGGCTGAAGACAATTTCATCAACTTGGATGTCCCAAGAGGAGCATGTTTTTTTACAGAAACAATTTCTGTGGTATTCTCAGAGACTCGCGCAAAAACATCCTGACTCTACTCTTGGCAATTTGTCAGACCCAATAAGCAAGAATCCATACGTGTTGTTAAGGACGGTGTAGGATACAAACTGGCCAACGGTTGCCATGGGCTGGCAATGATCGCCAAGCAGTTCCTGGCCTTATGAAGTCAAATCCTATTGCCAACGATCAAGAATGTTGACAAAAGCTATCCGACAGCAGCTGTTGCTTTGCGCGCCAAGTATACAGGAGTGTGACCGCACTTGCCTGGTAGTTTCATAATTCAGACCCGACACATTTGCACTGTTTTTCTGCCCTCTGCATATCTTTGTCCCCATTAGTTTTCTCTTACTCATGTTTATAAAATGCACAATGAATTTCAACTATCTACATTATGATCAAAATGTATGCAGTTTTACCGCACACACAAAATGATATTTATGAGGGTGTCGCTTATTAAAATGTCGTTTACACGTAGCTTTAATACTGGCATGTCTGAAAGTGAAATCTGTTATACATAAATTATGTAGTTATAATAGTATGCAGCTTTTGACTTACAGTACATTTGAAATGTTTTCTGAAGCATCATTGTAACAGAAAATATGCCCAATACTTCACTGTGGAATATAATACAGCAGAGTGCTATCTATCCATTTGTCAAAAGGCTTCATAGTACAACCCTATGGGGGTGGGGGATTTTCTGACACACAAGATATTCATGACATCTTTCCCAACATGGTATTTTAAAAGAAACTGTACATTTATGATGATGGTTTAATTATACAGAGAGCAGTCTTCTGGAGAGTTGCACATTCCTCTCTTAGCACTACAACATAAAATGATCAAAGTAAACTAAAATTTAACCTACATGTATGGCACCATGAGAGTGATAAAAAATATAAAATGAAATACAAAAATAAGACTTTTTAAGTACATGGATGGAATAAATTTTAAAACCATCTGATCAGGTGACTGATAATGAATGGCTAATGTTGCACAACAGCTTGTAGTATGCAAGTTTGAAGACTAGTGGAAATTATCAGCCAAATGACCCAAAATTGTTTAGAGTCAACCATCATTTTTTTTTCTTTGTAATGCAGAAGTTTATTTTGTACCTGTAACAACACTTATTAATGAGTAATGTTTACCATGTAGATTGACATTGGATCACACATTTCTGACTTGCTTCAATTTTCATTTTTTTTTTTTTAATGCTAATCCGGGATGACAGATCGAGTCAGAAGCTGCCACCATTTGACCAGCGCTGTGGAGTTTACAGACTGGTTGAAACAATCCCCAACCAGTTTATGCCAAAGAGCACCATGTTGTGCGACTAGAACTTGAGAAAGGTGTATTGGCTTTTGCAAAATAAGCCATTTAGTCTCAATTCTTTATCTGCTCTGTGAAAGAATTTCTGTCACAACATGGTTCTAAATGAACAATATCTCAAACGAATCACATTTGGCTCTGCCACTACCACTGCCAGCCCTATTGTCCACAATACCACCATTTTCAAAACATTGGTTCTAAAAGGGTTAAAGGGATGGTATAGTTCGAGTTGAGATGGGAGATGCAGATTTTGACATTTTGTGAGATAATTAGACACCACTTATGAAATGTTAAACAGGACAGCATACAATTTAAAGAGGAATTCAAAGTTTATGTGATGAAAAATCACAGTTTGAAATGGCAGAAATAAAAAAAAAAGTAAAACAATGTGATCCTAATAAAAGGTGGGACCTAGCTTTTATTAGGACCTCATTGTTTCGGGATATGACAGCCATTTCTGAACCAATTTTCATCAAATAAACTTTGAATTCCTGTAGGATTGCATGCTCTTCCATATTTCATAACAAGTTTCTCATTATCTTACAAAAAAAAAAAAAAATGGAAACCTGTGAAGCCCCATCTGAACCAAAACTACAATGTATACCATCCCTTTAAACAGAGCAAGCCTCTACTGTCAAGTGCACATTTTTAGTGCAGTTCCACCCATTTCATTTTTATGCACTTGTTACTCTCTTATCTGAAAACAATGTTCAATTCAACAGCTAAAATCAACCCAACAGATTCTACTACTGAGAGTAAACAAAGTCCTTTCAATGTTCTATTTCTTCCCCCCACCCCCCCCCCCCCCTTTTTCTTACCCAGGGTCCAGCTGCCTGAGCAGGATGCCGAAAAAGAAGCTAAAACATGCCTGGGATGTGATGCACTTTCTAAAATAAAAAGATAACCCTCATGTACAGCTAGACAACAAAAAAAAAAATCTTCATCATAAGATATTCCATTTACAGATGTATGCAGCTAACATTCATCATCAAGCCAATACAATCAGAATATCAATTAAAACATTCAAACTTGAATGTTCCTTTAGTACTGCATATACAGACTGTATGACAATTTCTGAGTCACTCTATCACAGGAAAATCATGATCTTTAATAGATGAATTTAAATTTTTTGGTGAAAAGGGCTTTGAACTTCCAGCAAAAGTGGCATTGTTGTTTGATTACCAAGTACATTATTTGCCTCGAATATGTTTTCATTTTCCACATAATACATGTAGCTGATTTTTGCTTATTTCAGCTCAGTCAAATATTCACTGGCAAATCTTAAGACCTGTGATGGGTTTGTCTCGCAATAAATAATAAATAAAAGAGGGCATACATTCAATGTGCAAAGTAAAGGTCTGCACCTGGAGACTAGGAAAACATGCAGCACCTGTCCACATGATTGTAATGGCCATTCTTATGCAAATTTCACACCAGCTGGGCACAAGACTATCTGAAGCATACAATTGTAATCTGATTTTCAGGCTCTTGCCAAAAACATGAACACTTTTTTCTTTTTAGATCTTTTGAACAGAATTGAAATGTCAAGCACCTTTTGGCACATTTTATGAACCATTACATGATTACTCAGAATTTAAAAAGAAAATGAATTCCAGTTTTGATGGCTTTAGATCATTTGATATGATATGAACTCACACTTCATATTTCAACTAAAATTATTACCTTGTTTGGCTGTTCATCAAATGATTTCTCTCAAGACTCTACACACATGAGATTTTAAAGATCTTTAATCCTATTTAAATTATGTCATGCCTGATATCCCGTCATATTCAAAACTCTGCTGTAAATGAAGCTATCATCCCTTTTGTCTGTTAGATTTGTTCATCCCATATCTTATTTAATTAATTCATATTCCATCCAAAATGTCACCTGCCTGTTACCTATTCCGAAGAGAGGCCATTCCAAATTCCCCGATAGAGATACATCAAGGATACTTTGGCTAAGTACAAATAGCTAGTAATAACATCACTGATATTCACAGATCAGGATGTTACTTTGTAACCATGGCAAAAGACTTACAAAGAAGTACAAAAAAGGTGAAAAGCATGTTTTAGACAAAAATACTGCATCTCATGTTACTATTAAGCATTACCACTTGCAGTAAGCAAAGGCACACACAGATTTACCAATGCAGTGCTGTAAGAATTCAAATGGCTGGCGATGTGTGCATGCCATAAAAATGTAAATATCCAATTCAGTACAGGTATCTATAGTACTGTATGTAGACCTACACAGGTGTACATGTATCACATTTTTCTACATTTTCCAGATTTAAGACATGCAGTAGACAATGACTTTTTAAATTAGTTCATTGTTCAAAAAAATAGTGAGCAATACTTTATCATACTCCCTATGGGATTCTCGAATTTCCTTAGTACAAGATTCATTGGGATGCCATGTTTATATGCAAAGGGTTAATTACATTTTGCATAGTTTTCTGCCACACTTACAAAGAGAGGGGAGACTACAAACAAGGGCATGACCTTTGAACTTACTGGGCACCGAACCAACTTAGCACAACAGGGGAGAGCCCAAAATTCAGAGCTATTTCTTGGAAGAGCCTTCGGTTCGCATTCTTCCCATTCTTACTGGGGTAAATGTTTAAAGCGCTCCTTATTTTCCTGATTTTCTGAAGCGTGTACAAAGGCTCCGGTCCGTTGCAAGGCTATTTAAAAGCATTATTTACCATTTGCAGATGAAACAGAAACTCAGCTTTAGTGCTACATAATAGTTCTAAAATGTGAGTTACAAATGTAGGGATAGAAACATCCAATATAAAAATGTTAATCAACATAATCAATGTTAAATATTGTTGAAAAATACAAACTGTGAGCAATGACTCGTAAAGTAATGTTTTTAGAATAAACCGTCTATGGTTATGGTTTACTGAGAAAATAGTGATATTTCCATATATTTTATGTTTTATTGCAAAATCTTTATATAGTAAGATGTTTTGAGACACAACTGACCCAAACATACATTGTACATGTACGTATACATCAAATGCGATAACTCGAACACTTGTTTGAACAGTAACTGCTCGCAATGGTAAACAATACATTTAAGAGTGAAACACATAGAATGTTTATACACACTGAGGTCTGGGCATCTTTTCATGAAAGATGACAGGCCTAACAAGCTGTCAGTCTCTGACAATTTCAGTAAAATCCTTGGTTTTGTTTTGCTGAGAAGCTCTGGTCACTGACTGTTACCATGGCAATTGACAGAGACTGAAAGCTTGTCAGGGTTGACAACTTTCATGAAACGGTATCCAGATACATGATTAATACCAATATATTAGTGAGAAATGATGGCAAAGTGATTTACCATAATAATTCCAATGAATGTAAGAACCTTCAAAAGTTGGTAGGTTTACACTTAATTTTGCTTTGCTTACAAAGACTTGGTCATGATACAATGTTGTACATATTTCATTCATAATGTCCAAGAAGTTTTGTTCTACCAAACAATACTGTTATCAGACGGAAACTACATTACAGGTACACGATATTTCATTCCAAGGCAAAGAATACATAACACTTGCCATACAAACATTCTGACCTTGTATTCTACAGCTTTTCTACAAATCTAACCATTAGTTCTAGCTTTTGGACATATTTCTCTAAAAATTACAAGGATGCCTATAAAATCAATGTCTTCTTTGATACTGCATCCATATTATATCAGTGTTTTTCCATCATGTTTTAATATGTCATTTGACCCCTCAATACTTACTATCCACACGTGTAGTGTCTCTTGGTAAACATACTACTGTACATACCTGTACAAAGTTCTCTCTCTACTTTTTCCACTAGTGCAAGAATTAATCTTGGCAGGAAATCAAGAGTGAAACTAGGCTCTATTGATCACACAATGATAATAATATCATTGAAGAAGAAAGTAAACATGTACACTATTATAAACCTCCTTTTTATTTCACAAATTGAGATTCCTTTGCTTCCTGCAGTCGAAACTACATGTAAACTTTCTTTACCACCACATTCACTTTTGAAGAATGATCAACATCGCCATTTTCTATCAATGAGTTTTTGTTTTTTGTTTTGTTTTTTTACTCTTATCTTCTAATGACCAAGATGACCAGATAAATTATTTTTTACTTACAACTCTAATTTTCATACTGAATACATATGATATTCTGACCATTCTGACCATCTGATTACACACACACACACACACACACACACACACAGTATCACAGTTCCTGAGAGTAACTGTGGCTACAGTTGTAAACCAATAAACAATGAATGTTCTGTTTACAGAGGAATGCACTGCTTACATGGACAGTTGTACAAGACCCTCTTTTCAGTTTTGGTTGATTCTACTAGTAGTTTAGAGGGAATGGTTTTGAGTAATTCTTGTCTATACCTGAACAAACTCCATACAATTTTTCATCATGGCAGTATCGTAATTCAGAATTCAAAACTGAAATATTACAACTTGGTGAATGCTGTGCGAGACCACAAAACAATGCAAACCTACAATGTAAATGAAACCAATAACTTTAGAATGGTTTGCGATTTTTCTATACACTACTGTTGAATCATTTCATTCACAACCGATTTAGGAATCATTTGTTCTATTGTACAAAAGTAATGGTATGTGAGAAAAATATATATTCATAAATAAAGTTCTGCAGCTACAGATCATATCACATCATTAATCACACACACACACACACACACACATAGCCATTGTGAATAGGCCAGCATATTTTTGACACTAGAAAGGCAGGAAGGTGGTTCAGAAATATACAATTCCGACAGCACAGAGTAACAGTCTTTGGCAAAAAGCCAAGGTGATTCACAGTGAATCACACAGTAGAGCTGGAGTTGAACGACTACCACAGTAGTACCAGGGGGTCCTTTTCAATACGGTCAAGTTGCTTCTGATACCAGGAGATTTAAAACATGAAAATGCTAAAAATGATTGTTAGGTAAGCGTACTTGCCTTATGCTTCTGGAACTGAAGGAAAATATGATCTAGATACGTATTTTGGGTCATTTGTGTAACTGTCTATGGAATTTGTGTTACATAGTTACAATCTGTACATAGTATATGATTTGTAAATTGTAGCTTTGCCTTTTGGTAATGCCCTGATAATCCCACCCCTTGCAAGAAAAAAAAAAAAGCATTCTGAATAATCTAATATTGTTTGCTCTTGATGATTAAAGGCAAAAATTCCTATAAGTTCTAAATTGCATGGACTGGCAAAACTGACATGAAATGCCAACAATAAGCAACAAAATTTTCCCCATATGCAAGAACTTTGATCAATAATTTTTTAAAGGTTTTTGAAATGCTGCCTCAAAGCAACTTCTATATGTCCAAATCACACTAAAACAACTTGAACAATTATCTCATGATCATGAAACATACAAAACTCCATATGAGTTACTTTTTATAACAAAAAACTGCAATACATTTAATCTTTATTTCAAGATTGCTACGACATCTGGCTTGTCTACTTGTAGGAATGAACAAACGTTATAAATTCTTAATGAATATAGTAATACGTGTCCAACCTTGAATAGTGGTAGCTAAACAAAAATGCTCACTTTTGTTTTATTGATAAATGCCCTGAAATATATTGATAGTTTGACCCACTACGTATCTGTACTACCTGCTATAATTGCTAACCAAAATGATAAATGTAAATCATTACTTTTCATATTTTCATTGCCTGGAATCAAACCTTTGGTGCTTTACAACCTTGGCTGCTTTACAACCTTGGCTGCTTTAATGCAAACATGACAAAATGCATTTTTGGAGCCTTGCAAAGAAGATGAACATTTACAATCTAAAGGAAAGCTTACATACACTGCAAGACACAATCTTTGTGCATGAGGAAACAAAATCAACTTGTAACATTCACAAATAAGTACATGCAACAATATTAATTAACACTTTCCCATAGGACACTTATTCCAAGTAGGATGCCATGATACTGATTGACAGGCATTAGTGTAAAACGAGGAATGTTCGTGTGCATTTTGATTTTATAATAGCAAATTTTGCGAGAGCCAAGATTCGCAAAATTAAAGTGCACTCGAAAGTTCTGGTCTACACTATATGCATTGAATGCCAGTGGCAATAGGTGAAAATTTAATGCCGCAAAAAAGGCCATCGGCTCCAATTCACGAAAATTTCAGGCCACAAATATATCAAGTTTTACATTACATGTACAGCTGTTGGCTTAAACTTTTACCTGTTCTATTGCTTATTTTCAATAAAAAAAAAAGTTATTTTCTGAGGTTAATTCTACTTTAAAGAGGAATTCCAGTCCAGTTATAAGTTAGTCTGCTATTAAAGAGTAAAATCTTATGAGTTAACAGTGAAAATTTTATCAAAATCAGATAAAAATTAGGGAAGTTATGATTTTGCAAAGTTTCGCTAATCTGTGCAGAACATTTGAACTCAAACAGGTGACATGATATGCAAATGAGTAAGCTGATGATGTCATCACCTCACAATTTTCCATTGATGGTATACAAAAAATGGTGAAAATTCACTATTTCTGTTAGTATAGGGTAAAACATGTTATTTCTGGTCGAATACCTTCAGAATAACGATCAGTTAGAGATGTATAGCGGGATTTGAGACTGGAGTGTAATTGTGTTTGAATGAAAAACTGGAAATTTAAAAATATTATGGGCAAGCTGTATGGCAAAGTTGTGAGGGTATGACATCATCACTTCCCATTTGCATATTCATTTTGACTGTTTTAATGAAAAATCAGTGAAACTTTTTTTCACTGGATTTTGATCAAGTTTTCATTGCTGTGTTAGGAAAATTTTACTCCTTCTTTTCAGACTAACTTTCAATTTAACACAGAAAGTTTTTTGTGCCATTTTCTGATTTTGCTTGATTATCAGTATTTGAAAGTCTACTGCTCTCGACTAAACAATTTCACTTGAAGTAATTAATGTAATTCCATACTCTTTCATGGGTACATGGTACCTAATACCCTAATACAAAAGGTAGGCTTTTTATTATGACACAATCACACAAGTATTATTTCAATTCTTTAAAGGGATCGTATAGTTTTGGTTGAGACCCAATTTTTGGTTTCTAACATTATTTGGTGAGATAATGAGAAACCTCTTATGAAATATGAAAGAGCATGCAATTCTATGAGGAATTCAATGTTTATTTGATGAAAAGTGGTTTTAAAATGGCTGAGATATAAAACAAGAGACCCGCGGGTCTAGCGCTCACCTGAGTATCGTAAGTTCACCTTTCACGCAGTCACTAATCTAAATTATTAAACTAATAAAACTAAAATTTGACCAGGCATTCTCAAGTAGAAGATGAAAATGTATAATAAAAAAAAAGGCCCCAATTTTTTAAGATTCCTTAATTTGGGGGGATTGGGGGCCCCTGGGGCCCTCTGGGTGGGGCATGGTGCCCATTTTGATAAAGTGAGATCCTGACCCCCTAGGGATGCTACCTGCCAAGTTTGACGAAAATCCATCATGAGGTTTTCAGGAAGAAGATGAAAATGTACAATTCAGGCCCTAATTTGGACCTTCCCAACCCCCCCCCCCCCCCACCCCCAAGAAGGGCACCCCTGGATCTGCTATGAACAAACTTGAAACTACAGTCATTAATGTACTCACTCATAGTATTATCTTAGCTCTATAACTTCTGATTCTAGAGAAGATTTTTAAAGATTTCTTCATTTTGGGGGGTTTGGGGCCCCCTGGGGGCCCCCTGGGTGGGGCATGGTGCCCATTTTAACAAATTGAGATCCTAACCCCCTAGGGATGCTACCTGCCAAGTTTGGTGAAAATGGGTCATGGGGTTCTCAAGAAGAAGATGAAAATGTACAATTTAGGCCCCATTAGGACCACTCCCCACCCCCCTCCCCTGGGTCCCAAGGAGGGCACCCCTGATTCTACCATGAACAAACTTGAAACTACAGTCATCAATGTACTAACTCATAGTATTAACTTAGCTCTATCACTTCTGGTTCTAGAGTAGAAGATTTTTACAGATTCCTTAATTTCGGGGGGTTTGGGCCCCCCTGGGGGCCCCCTGGGTGGGGCATGGTGCCCATTTTAACAAATTGAGTTCCTAACCCCCTAGGGATGCTACCTGCCAAGTTTGACGGAAATCAGTCTTGGGGTTTTCAAGAAGAAGATGAAAATGTAAAAAGTTTACGCACGACGGACGACGCACGACGGACGACGGACGACGCATGACGGACGCCGGACGAAGGGCAATCGCAATAGCTCACTTGAGCCTTTGGCTCAGGTGAGCTAAAAAAAAGCGATTCTAATAAAGTGTGGGACCCACACTTCATTACGATCGCTTTGTTTTACTTTGTTTTTGGATGTTTCAGTCATTCCAAACCCGATTTTCATCAAATAAACTTTGAATTCCTCTTCCTAATGGTATGCTTTGTACTATATCATAAGTGTTTTCTTGGTATCTTGCAAAAAGTTAAAAGCCCAATTCTCATCTCCACCAATACTGTACCATCCCTTTAATACCAATGCTTGTTACACTGTTCAGTCACGTACGAGTGCAATGGGAAGAGTCATGTACGAGATGAGGAAAATGTGATATTGTTTTCAATTAGCCAGGTTACCTACCGGTAATGATACATACCATGTACAATAGTAGTAATACACAAAACTTACAAATCTGTACAGGAGAACTTCCAACTTCTGTCAAGGTACTTTATGTAAAACACAATATTTTCGCGGCATGACTTTTTCGCAAATTGGAGCAGATGGCCTTTTTCACAGCATGAAATTTTCGCAAAGTGCCTCTGGCATTCAATGCATATAGTGTAGACAAGAGCCTTCATGTACATTTTAATTTCGTGAATCTTGGCTCTCGCAAAATTTGCAAAATTAAAATGCATGCAAACATTCCTCGTTTTACAGTAATCAAAAAGTTACATACAAGTACACTGTACATGTTGTATTTGAGCACAATTCAGCAAATATATGAAGAAAGTTATGACTACATAGTATATAATCTATCACAACACTTAAAACCAGGACCTTGAAAGATCAAACTGTGACATTGATTGCCTAGTCCTTCTATTTATTTCCTGTTTGCAGCATAGGGAGCAATTTCAGATTTTATATCGATTTCATTATTCAAATAAGAAGAAAGGAAGGCATATTCCATTTTTTTTTTTGAAACACAGCAAAAACAATGCCTTATACAATTATAACGGTCACATACAAGTGCAAAGTTCTAACATTGTATGCCTCTGTCCCAATATGACACTGAAAGACAAGCTACTCATTTCTCTTTTAGGCAAGTCATCCTTGGAGTAGTACTGATGAATTTGTTCTTTATCACGTTTCCAATATCTGTTAACAGAGGAAGCTGGAAAAACACAGTACATTATCCATCAAACAAAGCTGAGATGCCACTAATTGTACATTGTACCATGGGAATGGGTACAAATATGTGAATTTGGAAGGAACACAATTTGAGTGTTTACCTTGGGATAATATTCTGTACAAAATTAATTTACAGGGGAAACAATCAATTACTTGTATTGTGTATTTAAGTTGTCAAACCTTGATTACTGTTATACCATTGAAATCAAAGAATTATGCATTCAGTCTGCATACCTCACTATTCCTAAATATGGTTAAAGAACTTACTGCAATGGTCAAATCATGACCAAAGACTGTCCTTCATTCTTTACTTTCATACCTCACCCTTCTTACATATAGTTTACAGTATACTGTAGTAGTCAAGTCATGGCCAGCGTTTTACAATGTTTTATTCAGTGTTAAGGATTAAACAAAAGAAACAATTGTTTACTTACTTTCTCTTATTTACCTTGCTAAAAGACAACAAGTTAGGTAAGTTCACAGCTACCCACAGATTGTCTTTTGATACTTTTTTTTTTAAGTATTTCAGTCTCTAACAGCCACACACATACTTTCAAACAAACCAGAAACATGGATTCATACAAGTTTGAATTCAAGACTTCAGCTTCATGCGTCCCCAGGAAACAATATTTTCTCTCCTGCAAATGAAAATATATATATTTTTTCTGATCGCTTCAGTCTCACTTAGAAAAATGTCACATTGAATTCCAGTAACTTAGGGGAGAATTTAAGACAGCACGAAGACAGTCTACAAACATATGAGTTAATTTTAACAGAATATGTGGAGATGAAGCCAATGACAGTCCCAGAACTTATATCAAAAGGCCAGAAAACCTTTACAGATGGTGTCTCACTTGCTTTATTATTTTTTTGTGTGTGTTTTCAAAAAAAAAAACACAACAAAACAAAAACAACTTTTTCTTTAAGGGGAAAGTCCATCCTAAAATTGGTTTGTGTCAAGAGAAGCAGATGAATGAGAACAAGACAGTGAAAGTTTGAGCAAATATTGATCAGAACAAAGACAGCCTATATTTTTGAAGTTGTGATTGATCAAGCACAAATTGGCAACTCCATGATGTAGCATGAGAGCTCACCATCCAATGAATAAAATTCCATAACATTGTTTTTGTTTGTTTTCCATTTTTGCATTATAACTGATATATTTTGTACAGGTGTTGTGCAGAAAAGTAGTCCTTTTGAATAAAAACAACAACAACAACAACAACTAAAGTATGACTTTGTCAAGGGCACATAATTTAGCAATTTACTTGATGGGAAGATAGCAAAAATAGCACAGAGCAAACAGGGGTGAACTCGTTTTCAAAAGAAATTGATTGAACTTTCACTGTCAGATGCTGTTTTTTTTTCTTTTCAATTTTACGTAAGAAACAGTGCAAATTTGCAAGGTCAATGGTTTTACCTTTCAAAGATTTCTGAGATGATACCAAATAATAAATCTATGCTGCAAGATATTGTGATTACAGTGCACTCTCATTAAAAACAAACACGGTTATAATAAAATCCTTGTTAAAAACAAAATAAAAATTCAGGTCCCTAAGTTATCTATAAATCTCTACACTCTATACTGTTTGGTCACAAAGAAACTTTGTTAAATGAACGAAAACCACCGATCCTGAGAACTTATAAAGGGGGTGCAACCTGCACAGCATTACTGTACATGACAACATGTGAAACTTCCAAATCCAATTTCTGTCATATCTTTGGTCTGATATTTATGAAATGTACATCATTCTGTTTCATTTTACTCTGATTCATCAAAGTTAACTTGAACATGCATAGGACTGTACTTATTGATGAGTTAATTCCATGTGATCATAAGTTATTGTATGTTGAGACAACAACAGCATAAAATTCAGTAAACAAGAAACAGGTAATACTTGAAACCAGCTTTGGATGATGGTATGAAAGTTAAGAAAAAAAAGTTATATATTAACACTATCAAAATATTTCGTGAAATTTTAGCATTTTGCATATATGAAAAAAAAAATAAATCTTTTGATGTTGGGAATGAATACATGTGCACACAACACAAAGTCATCCTATGCAGCTGGGTGCCAAGGGCCTGCTTAAAACTTCTGGATGCAACTGGATGAGGGAACAAGAAATACAGTAGAGCTGTCAAAGCTCTCAAGTTCTACATACAGTAAACTCTATCTGGTGCCATCTTAGCCTCATTTCTGAACATCTGAACACGCGAGCCATATAGCTAAAGGATACAAATCTTTGGCAAGATTATTTTTTTTTCAAGTTTCTTGATACATTTGACTGATTTGCAACACTTTTCCTTTCAGCATGTCACAATTTTTCTTTTTGAATAGTGCTCTGAATGCTACATAGAATTTTACCATGTTACTGCAACATGTTTAAACAGTCTATCAATTCAAAGTCTCCCCTGTCAATATACATTACGATACAACATAGGCAAGCACAAAGAAAAACATACAAACTGTTTAGATGTGAGCAGTCTTTCAAACCCAGTTTTACTCCATTACACAATAATACAAGGTCAAAAAAGTGTCTGAGAATATGATAAAGTTTCAAACCAAGTACAAATTGCAATACAACAAAACATTTCATCAGCAGTGAAGCACAAGTTGTTGATTACCAATACCAGTACTTGTCCAATTCAAGGCTATCTTTTTATGAGTAGAGAAATGATAGCAATTACATTTCAAGGCAAGTCAAATAGCACATAAAAGAAAAAGTAAAGAAGTTTGACACTGCCACACACTGTGTTCAAACAAGCTTATGAATGAAGATATGCTCATCTTTTTATGTTCGTTTAGACCTATGAATCTGTCATTGCATGTAACCACTGGTGGCCTTTGTAATCTTATTATTTGGGCTGTCTTTCAGCCTTCAACAATGTTGTTGCTCCTAGACGTAAAAAGCACAACACCTGCACAAGTTTACTAACATTAAGTCCCCTATTTTGGTAATTTTCTTCACCCCCCCCCCCCCCCCCACCCCAATCATACAGGCTTATTTCAGACAGTACTGGTCCACACACACGTGCACTTGCACTTCGTGCAGCAGCATGCTCACTACCCAGGCACCCAAACAAAGCCAGGACTTTTTGACAAAGCACATCAGGCAGGTCGCTGGATGGCTCTGGTACATCGCCACACATAACACATGTGTACGCTTCTCGCCCAGACGCTCCGTGGCTCCCACACAGACGGCAATCTTTTGTGTATGGCTGCACGTCAGAGCTCCGGGACTTTTACTTGTGGGAGCTAACGGTAAAGCAGGAGCCATGTATGTACGCATGGCTTCACCTGCGTACTGCTCACAAAAACTGGCTTGGAAACAGCAGCGCTCAAGACCTGGAAATGAAGCGATGCCGGAGCGCTCGGCATTTTCAGACTTACAGATTGAACAAGTATTACCTATGCTATCCCAAATATGAATTATTACTTATCAAATGAGCCAATGGACATTTATTACACAGTTTCTTTCGGTCTATGTTTGAAGATTCGCGTACAAATTGAAAAGGAGCTCTCAGTCGCTAATAACAGCGACGCACGTAATACCATACCCATAAAAACACACACGCACATAGACACCGCTTTATGCACACATGCACTGGTTGAAGCTCGCAGATCGCCTCTACGCACAAGCTCGGCACACAATCGTCGCATAGAAGATGCATGCACACAGCACAGAGAACTGCTCGATGACGATAGCCAAGCTACGCACAGACAGCCAGCGAGACGCTATCTCCATGTGTGCATAATCGACCCCTCGCAAAACCAAAACAAAGACATAGACACAAGTGAAAACGTGGGTAGTTCTTGAATTCTGCTGAATATCTACATACCTAAGGCAACAGGAGGGGTAAACCAGGCTTTAGGAGGGGGTGTGCCTTTGTTGTGAACATGTCCCAAGACTTGGCCGACAGTATTCCGTGTCTGAGTTTCTTGTCTAAACCAATCCGTGATTCGATTTTTCTCCAGACTTCCATTGAAGATGACAATTAGTTTCATGTTGTTGCTCCTACTCGCTCGGGCCAAATTATCAATAAAGTGGAACATACTGTTCCACTGCCCTCCACACACCCAGTCTGTAAAGCTCCCGCCATAGAGACGATGAAGGCAGCTATCGGCATCTATTATCAAAAGTAAGGGATCCTGCCCAACCAACGCTCTCCCTCTTTTACCAGTGTTGTTTAGTCGCTTCCGAGCAAGTTGTCCCAGGTCCACTCGGACGCATGCTTGCTGACAATTCCGCTCAACGTAGTCTAAAAACCCCAAAATACCCATGGCTCCAGGCTTGTGACTTATTCCAAAGTATAGTTACAACATACAAGGTTTGTTGTTCCCCAAATTGGTCCACAGTTTTGTATATAAATCGTGGATGTTCGAAGAACATGCATCCAAACGATGGAGTCCATCCATCTACGTACGCGCCATGTGCTCTTCAAAAGCAGACAAAAGCCGTCATGCGCATGCGCAGGATTCTAAAATCATTGGAATCTTGGGTTCCCGTCGTGAACACGAGTAGAAGTATATGAGTAGTCAACGTAAACACTGCAATCTCGGAGACAATATCAATTACCGCGGAAAACCAAATTGCGAAATATATTATTATCACACATTACCCGTAATACTGCTGGACCAACTGCGTATTAAAATTCATAGTGTATTTTAATCCAAGTGTCTCTCAACTGATAACAAAGTAATATTAGTTAGGACAACATGATTATAATATGTCATAAATCGTAAACGTCACGACAAACCTAGTTATTAGTGAGAGGTGTAAACAAACAGGATTAGATATCACATACTCCTATGTAGTACATAATTATATTATATTTGCTATGTAGGACAAGTCAGGGGTATCTCTAACACGTTTTGACGTTACATTGACACTGGGCTACTGAAAGATAGACGTTTAATTTTGCGATCACTTAGAAGTTAGAATACAGCTGTTGGCCTAACGTATCGTTTCAACAGTGACAGATCGCAATACGATGCATGATGATCCAAACTATCATAATCATGATAATATAAGTGCAGGGGCCGCGGAACGTTTTTCAGGGTGGGGATGGTGGGGGAGGGGCTGCGGACAGTGTGGTCAGAGGTCAACAAGTTCAACGGTATACGGTATCGGTATCCGCTCCCCTCCCCCCCCCCCCCCCCCCCCCCCCCTTGAAAGAATCTAAGGATGGAACTTTCGGAATATATCAGGTGTGATCTTTTTCCCATTTTTTTTTCAACTTTATTCTATCATTTTATTTTTTTGGCGGGGGAGGGTCCGATTTCTTTTCTTCAGTCCCAAAAAACGTGGGGAGGGGGGACTGCAGCCCCCTAATTGGGCCCTATGGTTCTGCGGCCCCTGAAGTATACCAACCACTAACCTCCACGAAAACAAACACTACAAAAACATCACAAGCACACACATGTATATACACACACACACACACACGCAACAAACAACAACAACAACAACAACAAAACACACCTTGGTTTTTTGTAAGGAATATCATGTGCACGATTTTCCATGTTACAATACTATACGCTGTTCTATTTCTTTGTAGTAAGTAAAAATCCATGTAACCTCCCTCTAGCAGCATCATTTACCATGCAATTCAGTCTGGCAATATGATTTTATGATGTTATGGATTAATATATAAGTGCAGGTGATACAGATCCGCATAGAAATGTACGATGCAAGGTTTTTGAAAAACAAAACAAAACTGCGAAGACGGTATTCATACCATA
Source organism: Diadema setosum (assembly GCA_033980235.1). Classification (NCBI taxonomy): domain Eukaryota; kingdom Metazoa; phylum Echinodermata; class Echinoidea; order Diadematoida; family Diadematidae; genus Diadema; species Diadema setosum. The sequence goes on along the minus strand of CM067060.1, from coordinate 16,357,146 downwards.
TATTGCAGCTGCTCTAACCCCACTCAACCCCAACCCCACTCAAACCCAAAACACGCGCGCACACACATATAAGCCTACATCCATAATAGGGCTTAGAAAAAATGAATAAAGAATGACATAAAACTGAGAAACAAAAACCCTAAAACGTATAAACACCAACAAGGATTTTCAGTCGGGGGGGGGGGGGGGGGGGGTGCGGACTCACCGAGGAAAGGCACCCCCACCCCCACCTCCGTGATGGCCAACTCCCTCCTCCCCCAATAGGTGTTCGCGGTCCCATGGCAATGTATACATGGTATACACGGCAGGTGTTGGATCACAAGGTGTGGCATAATACGACCACCACTCAACATCAGCCGTATAGGGGAATTTTGCCGCAGAAAGTATATTTTCTTGTTATCACTAATGATTATATTGGCCTCTGTTTCAATGCGTGTATTGGAGAGCGCTTAGATGAATCTGGTTCAAAGGATGGTAGATTTGGTTGAGATGGGGCTTCTCACAGGTTTCCACCTTTTTTTTTTTTTTTAGTTAATGAGGAACCTCTAATGTAACCTCTAATGAGGTATCTCTAATCTATGAAAGAGCTTACAATTCTAAGAGGAATTCAAAGTCTATTTGTTCAACAAAAAAAAAAAAAAACGGTTTTGAAATGGCTGAGATATCCAAAAACAAAGCGATCCTATAAAAAGGTGGGACCAATGACCTTAGAATCAATTTGTTTACTCAAATTCATGAAATTCACGAATAAAACTTTGTTTTACTTTTGGATATTTGGATATTCGGTCATTTCAAGACCGATTTTAATCAAATGAACTTTAATCAGGTTCCTCTTATAGCCCTTTCACATTTCACTTTTTGTTTTCTAATTATCTTACAAAAAGTTAAAAGATGAATCTCCATCTAAACCAAAATTAAACAATCCCTGTATATGTTCATTAAACATGTATAATCGAGAGGACATTTTGCTTCCAAAATTGCCCCTGTGAAAGAAAAACAGGAACTTTCATCTTTTATATACACTGTGTTGTCATTTTATAAATCCATTGAAAGTTTGGAGACAATCGAGAAGATTTTGAAAATTCTGCAGCAAAAACGAGATTACTAAATAGGAAGATATTTGTTTTACTTTGCCTAATGAAATGCTGGCAATGAATTTCAACAGACTCTGTATAAAAGGGCCCACATTATCCATCTTCTTTTATCTTTTTCTTTTCTTTATTTCTTTTTTCCCTCTTCTTGTATAATACATATCATTATTTTTATTTTGTTGTTGCTGTTGTTATGTGTTGTTGATGTTATTGTTGACATTATTACTATTGTTATCAAAGAGAGAGAGAGAGAGAGAGACTCATGTGATCCACGTAAGGCCATTGTATGCCTACAAATTGTATTTGTCAACAGTTTAGCAACTTAACTTTGAAAAAAAAAAACACGTTAACATCCATTGCATGATTTGATATCAAAAATATAATCTCTTCCAGACATGGTTTCATTTAGCAACGATTTAAAGATTTATTTGTGAGGTATGATTTAATTTGATGTCTTAAAAACAAAGTTGAGCCTTGATATATTAACCTAAGAACGGTGTCAATTGGAAGTGAAGAGTGGGGAAGGACTCAGGAAAAAGAGAGAAACATATACCACACACACTCACAGACATACAAACGCACAAACACGCTCCCAGAGTCAGTGAGGTTCCTGATTGGCAGAGCCATACAACGCAGTATCATTCAAATGTTTTACAGCGCCATAGATTCATGTCGCCCTTTTCGGTGGATCGCTTACAAAGTGCGGTTCTACCACAACACTCTCAAGGAAATAGTATCTACGGAAAATTCTGTTGTGTACATGTGTGTTTGAAATCTTAAACGGCAGGAAGAACAGACAGAAATCATATCAACTCGGGCTACGCCGGCTGAACATTTCCGTTAAACAACGGAACTTGATAATATGAAACTATTAGCCTATGATGAAATCAATGTGTACTTATTCAATAACTTGGATAACAGAGTTTCATTTTTAATTTGAGTTACTTCCCATTCTTGAAAGGAAAAGGAAGAAATGCAATGATATAGGTGTAAATGGGTATGGATAGACACATGTTTACACGCCATATAGGCATATGTATTATACATACATGCATATAGACTTACACTCACCACGCATGCATATGTATATAGCATACGTTGAAAATGATATTCTACAGAGGTTTTGCTTCAACTCAGTTATCCTGATGATAATGCCCCATAGTTATGTCGAGGGAGTAGGCCTATACAATCAGGGGTGTCGAGAAGGGGGCCGAGCACAGGGAGGGGGTGATCCGCACCCCCACCTCCATACATTATGAGGGAGCTTTTGTATTTTCAGAATTGAAGTGAAAATATCACGTATACACATTTTTGATGGAATTTTGGGAATAGGAAAACTAAATCTTTTAATGGAGTGGAACTGAGCGGAGCAAGGGTTAATTAGAAGGGGATATCCCCTCCCATATGGCGGAACTTCTGCATTTTTGGACCAGATCTGGCGCACACTTTAATTTGTCAATCTCAAAAGTGTACTAATTCTATGGAAAGAGACCGAGCGGGGGAGGGTGTGGGAGGGCCCGGTGTCCCCTCCAATGCAAGAGAGATTTTGTATTTTCAAATTGAAATTCCGTTTAATGATCTGGGGGTGTTTCATCAACGCTTGTCAGCGCCGACAACTGTCGGCGCTGACCAATTTCAGCAAAATCCTTGGTTTTGATTGGCTGAGATGCTCTGGTCACTGACTGTTACTATGGTGATTCAAGTTGTCAGCGCCGACAAACGTTGATGAAACACCCCCCTGGTGCATTAATAGGCGACATATTTGGAAAATTTTCTATCAAAAAAGCAAGAAAACCTTCCAAAAATTGGGACTTATGGGAGGATAAAATGATATGTTTCCCCAACACTTTTATGGGGGAGAGGGGACAACTGCCTCCTGCCGCCTCCCTCCCCCCTCCCCCCATCGACACCCCTGAGTGCAATATTCCCCTCCTCCACGAAAGCAGGAAATAAACATCTTTAGTAATTGTCATGGATATAGTATACGTTATACACACTATGTGTGTGCTATCTAAAAGCCAATATACAAAGGCCAATTTCAATTGGAATATTGACGGCGGCGAAAATTACGTAAGGTGATGCAATCTATGGAAAAGGTAATGATGTAACGATGCAAACAAGACCATTGAACAATGTAAACGCACTCTTTTTTTTTTATAATATTAACATTTTATTTGCTACAGCGCCTGTCTGAACAAATGAAAAAAAAAAAATACCTAGAATGTGCCACGTCCTGCTGATGATAATAACGGCGATAATGATTATTAGTGAGTATATATTTTATTAGTATTAATGAGTATTATTCACTGAACATGTATGCCTAATGCTATGTTGAGTAGTCATTGTGTTGTTGCAATGTGTTTGCGTGTGTGTCGTATCGTATAATATATGTGTTTCCTGTGCATATAATCATTTTGCTCGAGAACGGGGATAGTAGGCCTGGACAGTAAAATAGTAGAATTGCTCAAATAATCTCGAAAATATCGACCTCGAAAGACGTGAGATCGTGCTCGGAAGTCAATTTAAAATCCAATTTGTACATTGTGTCATATGACAAAACTGCGATGGTATGCATATGTTGTCATCGGCAGTAAAAAATCTTACAAGAATTTTGGTAATTTGTTGTGCCTGATTGGGTGTGCATGATTGCGAGGGTGTGTGTGTGTGCACGCGCGCGCGTGTGTGTATATACATAATTCTTTCTTTTCCATTCGTAATATTGACAATGTGGAATTCATGATGTTATAATGAAATTTGTATTATTTTGCAATTAACTAATTTGTATATTGTTCATATGAAAAAGAAAGAAATATAAAAGATTGACAAAAAGTGTGTGTGTGTGTGTGTGTGTGTGTGTGTGTGTGTGTGTGAGTGTGTGCGCGTGCATATGCATTTATAAAATACATGTGTACATGTACTAGCAATGCGTGCATGTGCGCGCGAGTGCGTGCGTGTATGAGCGGATGTGTTTTCGTGAGACGAGTCTACAAGTCCGCATGGATGTGGCGGCTGATGTGCGGCCGAGTTTGTGTCTGCGGTTATGAACATACATTCCATTGGTGGCATGTTTGTAATTTTTGGATGCATGACTAATAAAACGCTGGACTCTTCCGTGGTGATGATCTCCCGGTTAAATGCTGGGTCTGGTGACAAATCTTGACTCATTCTCGCCCCGCAGTCGCGACCACGGCCGACAAACACAGCTAAAAGTAAAACACAAGTTGTCGCACAAGGCTGTTACGATTTTAATTCAGAATGCTCCATGTTTGCTTTCATCTACATTATTTTTGTACATCGTAGGCCTACATAATACTTGTAGAAATAATTTGTTTATCTAATACAGATTCACATTTAATACAGAAATGTGAAACGAAGGTTGTATCTGGCAACCACACAGCATGCAAAACTAGCTTGCCCATAGCTTACCTGCCAACCTACTAGTAACAAGAAACGGATTAAAATATAATTGTATAATGTATTATATAGTTGAATGAACTTAGTGAACTGAAAAAAAAAATATTGTTTTACTTTAATTTACATCAGCCTATTGGAAACAAGAAGTTTCAGAATAGCAGGTTTTTGCAAAGCAATCTCTCCTGCAGTGTACTTACAGGTTTAGTGTGTGTGTGTGTGTGTGTGTGTGTGTGTGCTTGTGTGTATGTGAATGTTTGTATTTGAGTATGTGCATTTGTCGACTTCGTACGGTTTTGTACGATTAAAGAGACCTCCGGATGATTTTCAGATTTTTACATTTGAACAACTATAAAATTAGTTATACTGAGGACAGAGTTTCAGAATTTATGATAATTGGGATGAAGAATAAGAATATTTTCAAAATTTAGAACAAATTGCAATGAACAAGGATGATGACATGGCAGAGTCACCATAAGAATGCATGAGTTGGGGCTCAAGGAAGCACAACAAAAGAAGATGGCATGCATAGATTATACACAGGTGAACTTGCAAGCAAGCGGTATTGTAATGGAATTTCACTGCTACATTTCTGAAATATGTGAGCCTCCTATGTCATCAACCTTGTTCAGTGTAATTTGTTTAAGGTTTTTCAGAGTATTGTTTCTCTGCTCAAGAACCACAATAAATTCCAGAAATCTATACATGGAGTTGTCAATTTATGTACTATGATGTGAAATTATGAAAATCGTCTGGAATGTTCCTTTAAGCAGGCGTTCACGTCATGCCGTCCTATATTCATTGGTCTATTTTGTACGATTAAGCAGAAGTTTTTCAGTCTGACCAAGGTCTGATCATGGAGCTGGTAGCTCCATGGTCTGATCACGTTGATCACGGTGAATGTTAATATTCGTTTCATTGTGAAAACGATGGTGACATTGAGTAAAAATATCATTGAAAAAATGTGTGCATGTGTGTGTGTGTGTGCGTGTGCACGTGTTCGTTTCTATAGTTTCATTGAATGCATTTTGTTGTGAACATGCATTTAGGCCTAAATCTTGTTACACAAAATAAATGTAGGTTCTACTATTGAAATCTATCATAAAGAGGTATAAGAATTTATTAAAAAAAAAACGGTTACTGAATTTATAAAGGGCAGGGAATGGTGAGAAGTTACGCATGCGCTTGGGGGTTGCGATGGGGTAAATGTCTGGATTTCAATAGAGAAGTAGGCCCTGTGTAGGAGGTTGGGAGGGATGGCAGGTGCCTGTATTATGCACTGTTATATTGAAGTATGGGATTTAGAGCCATGGTACAGGTGAAAAGGAAGGATCTTTGTCGTTGTTTTAACATAATATTCTGCAGTTATGTATCTACTTTGTATGATCACATGCCACTTGATCACGATAATTGAATATTGTTATTGTTATTGTTCATTTCCATCTGTGAAGATGGCTGGATAGCCCATATTCAGCTACACTACACTGTAAAAACATCGGTGTTAGATTTAACACCACGGGTGTTAAATCTAACACCGATCAAACTTCAATAAAGGACCACACCCACAGGTGTTAAAAATGCACTTTGATGGTGTTGAAAAGTGTTCACCTGACACTTCGTGGTGTTAATTTCACACTGTTTACCTGGTGTTATTTTGACACTGTACTGGTGTTAATTCAAAAATGACACCACGTGGTGTTGATTTGACATTTGCTGGTGTTAATATCAATGGTTTAACACCCGTCCAGCTTCAATAAGGGACCACACCAGCTGGTGTTACTTTGGTGTAAATTTATTTTCAAATTTTTTCAAAAATCTAGTATTTTAATGTAAAATTCTTGATCGTCTTGTTTAAATTAAAAATCAGCAAGAAGTGCAGTTACTAAGAAACTCTTCAAAAAACAGTTTAAAATTTGGAAATGACACCCGTAGGTGTTAATTTAACACCATAAATGAGCACCGAAAATTTAACACCAGCTCGGTGTTCACTATTTAACACCGGACTTTTTGCAGTGTATACTAAAGCTGGTCTTCCATGGGGTCTAGTTGGATGTGAGGTGGGACCACTTCACCGGGTTAAACACCCTGCTCTTTGCGATGAATGAATGAAGCGGGATCTTTCACGTGCATGAGTTGTGACTCTCATACACGGGACCTCCATTTTATGTCCTATCCGAGGGACAGAGTGTTTTGCCTCCTGCTAGAGGGGACGGTATGATTACATACAACATTGCTCAGTCCAGACTCGGGTTCGAACCCGGGCCCTTAGGATCGTGAGGCAGACGCGCTACCGACCGAGCCAATTAATGACTTCCATATAATTAATCAATATCATGCAAAATGTTAATAAGCTTTTTTCTATCGTAGTAAGCTGACCTTTTATTGCGACTGATTGACAAATTGCCTTTCATCGATGTAAATAAGCACAGATTGTTCAGTAGGTTTCTGGTTTTATTAGTAATTATACATTATAGAAAATACTCTAAATAATCGGTGTTTGTTTATGTTGATAAAGAGCACTTTGTCAATCAGTTGCAATAAAAGAAATCTACACAAGTTAATTCATCAATTTGAATGATTTAATATGTGGTAAAGACGGACAATAAACTCGTTTAATTTTGTTAAGATATTCGAAGTGCATTTTTATTTGTACATTTCGTTTTTATTGAATAGAATCAGAAATAAAACTTTCTAAAAAATTGTATGTATGTAATATGTGTGTGTTTGTTTGCGTGTGTGGATGTGTCACATTTTTACCAATGGTGATGGTAGTTACGGGGATGTTCTAATGCTTTAATCGGCAGTTATGGAAGTCATTTACAGTTTTGACTAACATTGGTAGGCTTAACCGTGTTCAAATTGTATTTAAAATGTCTTTGAAGATTATTTATAAATAAAGACTGTGTAATTTTATGCTCATCAGATCAAAGTCAAGAAAATAAAAATATAAAAAGCAACTAACAGACACACACACAACACACGCATACACACATATACAAAGAAATCGTGTCCCTTTGTGTAGATCAAAAGCACATCATGTGTTTTATGCAATAATTTCATTAAGTGAATGCTATTTTACCTAAAGGAAACGTATTTGCATTCTCATCTCATAGATACTAGTATTATACGATAGCTTTTCTTGTTTACAATATTACCCGCAGTCGAAACCATAATAATATTATGAAAGACATACGTACTATATACAATATCTTGGGTTTTTAGCCTGGGACAAAGGCTAGAAAGGGGCACTCGAGGTTCTTGCCCTCACGGAGCAAAACGTCGTTGTTTTTGTTGTTGTTTTCCCCTTGCCTCTTATTAAAAACTCGAGCTATCTCGGTTGCCCTGGCTTTGTGTTAGAACTTGTATTGAGCACCTCCTACGTCAGTCGTCGTGACGAGGTAAGGTTCATGACTGGGTTGTCTCACAGAAGGAAACCAAGTTGGTATGCGAGTGTGAGTTCCTATATCAAAGAGGTTCTATGGGATATAGATTCTCTTTGGTTGCTACCATGTGAAAAAAAGACTCAAGGATGGAAAGCTCGGTGCGCATGAGGAGCGTGCATGAGGAGGGGGCGCTAAAGACTAAAGGCCGGGGAAGGTTGCGGGTAAGATCCCCTGCTACTCACATCAGGTTAATTTATTGCACAAACGCATCCTCAAATCATCTGCATAAGAATAATGAGGGGAATTCAATTAGAATTGCGTTCACAAACTTTGAAAATGCCGCTTTAAAGGGATGGTATAGTTTTGGTTGAGATGTGCATTCAATTTTTAACTTTTTGCGAGAAAATTAGAAATCACTAATATGAAATATAAAGAGCATACTAGTACAATTCTAAGAAGAAAGCAAAACAAAGTGGGACACATCTTTCATAAGGACCACTTTATTTTTTTTTGCTTTTTATTTTTTATTTTTGGAAATATCAGCAATTTCAAGACCGATTTTCATCATATAAACTTTGATTTCCTTTTAGAATTGTGTGCTCTTTCATATTTCATGAAGTAGTTTCCCTTTATATATCACAGAAAAAAAAAACTAAAAATGTAGAGCTCCATCTCAACCAAAACAAAACCATCACTTTATACTTGGGAAAAATTATAGGCTGGAAAAGATCGTTAATCGTCATGGTAGCTGCACACGCCCATCCCACGATAAAGGGACCTAATGCAGCCGGGACCGGGAAAAGGATGACCTTTTAGGCGCTCCCTGGAAATAATCCGCAATATATATTTTGGTATATTTTGAATTAAAAAGATCCTATTATGATTGGTAGAAAGAGCAGTTGATATGATTTTATGTATCTTTTTTATGTTTATTGACACTCCATGCCGGACTCCATGGTATAATATTTGGATAAGGAAATCACTGTTTAGGACGACATTGATTAGCGAGCTATAGATCTGCGACGCGAACGCTATGACGACACAGCCTCCCGGGTTTAACAATGAAAACAGCTGTCTCGCGCTTGTGAAGAACACAATTTTTGCTTAATTAGCGTCGTCTTATAGCGTTCGCGTCGCAGATCTAAAGCTCACAACGGAGTATTTTCCAAAATGATGTACAATTTGTGAAATGATATCACAAAGCAACTGTGACATCACAAAGCAATTCTGACATCGCGCGCTGCTTCGTATATACGAAACCACCATGTGATATGTACCGAAGCAATTATGACATCACAAAGCAATTCTGACACCGCGCGCTGTTTTGTATGGCCACCATGTGAAATGGAACGAAACAATTATGACATCACAAAGCAATTCTGACATCTTTGGCATTATATATTATGGCATCGCGCTCTGCTTCGTGACGGTCACTGTATGATCCCCCCACAACATTGCATCCAGCACACGACTTAATTCTTGCCTCATATTTCCTCCTTCTTTTGTTTAAGTTTTTGATTCCAAACAATTAACAACTACATCCTGCAATTCCGAGTTTCTGGTTAAAACTATGGGCCTCGGTGCCTCCAAAAATAGGCCTACTATTCACTTCGAAATTGCGCGCCCCTTGTTGAATAGTACTATTTTGGAGTCGCCTCGTCTGCCCTTAGTTTTAACCAGAAACTATAAATGCAAATAATATTTGTTTATTGTTTTGTAATTGCGTTCACAAACTCCAAGTCTGGTCGCGATGCGGATATCAGCGAGCTTCAGACAACGCCACGCTAATGAGTATTATGACGCGCCTCCTCCCGGGCTGGACAATGGGAAACGTCTGTCTCGTGCGCATGTGCATCTCGCGCGTTTGTGCAGAACATAGAGCTCTATTATACGTAAATACAGCTCTATGGTGCAGAACAACAATACTGCCGAGTCGTAAGATAGCGTCGCAGACCTTTCAAGTTTGATAATATGCGGATCTATAATTGCAGCGTGCGGATCAATCTGGGCCCGCCCTGATTTTACAATCAATTGTACTCAGTAGGCCTATAATGCGCTTATTCATCCGAATGTAAACCGAGTTTTTGAAAGAGGTAGGCGTACTTATTAGTCTCACCATGAGGTTTAAGAGTTGAAGATCCAACTGATGGCTGTAATTATTCAAACAGTTGTCAGTTTTTTTTTTTTTCCACAGGTACATTTGTGCCTTTGATGATGGATGTTCGATACCGCCGTCTTGCTGAGCAATCTGAAGATTCATTTTCGGAACGTTAACATTGATAATGTTGGCTATATTTTGCTAGTTTATTTATCAAATGAAATGAAATATCGCTTAATGATAAAGTATATAAAACAAAAGTCACTCCGTCCAGAAATTTGTGCGTAAGTGTAAATCAGAGCTGTATCATGTGAAAGTGTTTAAAACTGTTCCATCCTGGAAAGCCAGTTTTATCGCTTTTGCACTCAATTCCCACAAATAAAAGTGATATGGAATAATCTTCAAGTATAATTCTTTATTGATAGATATATCAGATTAGTGCCCTGTCATCCCCAGTGAAGTAGGCCTAATTTTCGTTTTTATTTCATCATTTGTTTTTCCAATTTCTGTTAGCGCACCCCCATGTCTTTACCATTATATGTCACCTATTTTTGTAAGAAGGCATAGCAAAATGTAATTATCATCACAAACATAAATTATCTTCCTCAGAAAGTGGCTGGTGATTATGCGATGAGACACGAGTCAATTGCCTTCCTAATTAATACGTGCACCAGTTTCTGTTAAAAGCGTCACAAAAGCATTTTGAACAAGCTTTCCTGCTTTGATCCAGTGTTTTCCACCGACAGCCAGCCTGGATAAAAACAAGACGGCGCTATGAGTAATCTAAAAACTACATGCGCAGAAGATAATAACTCTCGTAAATCAAGAAAAATGCATTGTAGTTGTAGTGTAGGCCTATATTGCGAAATCATCGCTAAAGCAACTTCATTTGCGAAATACAAGTACTTTACAAGAAAAAGCAAATAATTAGGCAGGTTGACTGCAATTTGTAATCTATTTTCCCCATTTGTCGCACATTGTTTCAAGTAAACATGAACAACAACAGTAAACGACGTGCTTGTCTCGCCATCAATTGTGTGACGCAAATTTTTCTTTGTTTGAGGTTTGCTGCTCCCCATCATTGGTGTTTATTCAAAGGCAGTTAAGTCTGAAAAGGCGCCTCAGCCAAATATGACCGAAATGAGGGAAAATCTTCCGACGGTTCTTTTGTCAGTGATGATGCACGATTACACACTCGTCATTGTCCAAACGTCTGAATGTACTCATTAAGATGCACATAATCAGGTGGCGGTGGTGAACATTGGATCAAAGAAAGACCTCCGTTCACAGTCCATAATTTGTAGTAGGTCCATGGACTAGCAAAGGATACGAGACGGTTGTGTCTCAATTCTTTTAAACCTCCATGGTCTCACTCGGTTCTTCTTGAATTATTCGTGTATGTAATGGTGCATTGGTGTTGACATTTCCTCAATCGATGTTGTAGTAAAACCATCCCGTCTAAAGGCAACACGCATGGAATTCCACTCACGATGAACCAATGTGTTGATCTATACGTAATTTCAAAAGAACAATATTTTCACGGAATTTCGGTATATATCATGCCCTCATATTAACAGAAAACAAAACAAACAAGCGAACAGTTTATAGAGGAATGTCATTTAAAGGTTAAAAAACTGTCGAAAGGAATGGACAGTCATGTCTCGTTAATGAAAATAGCTTTGGTATACACTGTAATCTAATTTATTGCATCATACAATATGCATCAAAGCGATGAGGTTTTGTCACTTGCAAAGCATAATGAATTATTAACTCGATCACACTTGCCGACATTTGAGTCATCATGTACAATTCTCCCCTATCACTTACTGTATGGTTGTATCACAGTGGCATTCGGATGATGACATCATTCCTGAATCTTTTAATAGATTCATGTACCCCACTGATAGCAACACCATTAATAATGGCATTGATCGATGTTGATATTATGAATGTTCATATCAATGTTTATATGAACATTGACATATTACGATAATACAAATGATAATAATCCTCATTATGGTTGAATGACAAAATTGTGACATTGTTGCCAACAGTGTCTTTCTTGGAATTGCGCATAGGATGATGTGAGAACTTTGGTATATTGGTGAGAACGAATAGTGAACGTCACGAGTCCGATACCCATGACGGCCACGAGTCATTCAGCTCTCCACGGAACAGCCCGCGAACTATACGCTCTACCAGCTCGACACTGGGCAAAAGGCCCATGAGTCCGACACTATAGGGGAAAAAAGGCCCACGAGATCGACATTACATTACGGGGCTAATTATGTTACCAAAAGCAGTGTCAGTCTCATGGGCCTTGTTTGCCTAGTGTCAGACTCATGGTCCTTATTTGCCTATTTGACTCGTGGGCTGTATATGACTCGTGGACCCCTTTTCAATGTCAACCTCGTGGGGCGTATGACTCGTGGGTGTCGGGCTCGTGGGATGACCTCACTACACAGATTTTCTGTTTGAAATCCTGCTCGATCTCCTCTTCTCACCATCTCATCTTTCCCCTCACATCTCAGCTTGTCTCGTCTCATCCCTTTCTTTCTTACTCTATTCATTTCTCATAAGCGGAGCGTCAGTTTTTAATTTCAACCAATTTGTTAGGCCTTGTGTTGTCATGCATCAAATTTTCAGAGGCCTAAGTAATTCAAGCTGTGCTGTTAATCCCCACTTTTGTTCCAATTTCTATTTTGTATTACCATTTTTTGCTAAAATATAGTTTTTACTATCTTTTAGGTTATGAAAAACAAAATTTCATTGTACAGTGCCCCCCCCAAAAAAAAAAGATGCACTTTGAAAAGGACCTCACAATAAAAATTCAATTGAAGTTTGGCCTAAAAAAATAGATACGGATAGCTGAAAGTCTCTTCTAAGTTCTGATATGATTATGACACCAAATAGTAAAAAATATTAATGCTTGAGTGAACATCGCCCACTTTTATAAAGGACGTGAAAATGGAATTTGCCATCTACTTTGGGTGTCACAAGTGAAAGTATGTGTGTGTGTGTGTGTGTGTGTGTGTGTGTGTGTGATGCACCATACTTTACATTTTCATTGTCACAGGTCCATCCTCAGGCATTTTTCTCCACTTCACACCATTCATTCCACATTTCTTTGCTAAAAACTTTACCATTTTCTTCTGGGGGTATCCGAAGTCACAGGTCTATGCCAGCCCACCAGCCATCTACTTGGAGAGTGAACTCCAGTCCTGAACAGCCTACTTTTCATGTCCAAGCTTTGCAAAAAGTGGGCAGTGCTCACCAGACTTTCGGTGTCTTATGTTAGAAGAGACCTTCAGCTAATCATATTATGTCTAAACATTTCCCAAGAATTTGTTCAGGTTTTGCTTCTGGAGCCGTTTTAAAAGTATGGGGGGGGGGATGGGGTGGAGAACACCTTGTATTGCAAAACCTAGAGTCAGTTATGTTAGCTTCCTCATTTTTGTGAACACAACATGGAAATAGAGTCAAATCAGATCAGATCAGATCGGATCAAATCAAATCTAATCAAATCTAATCAAATCCTTCTGAACTTGCAAAGAATGTCAAGACACAAAGCTTGAACAACCAGGTTATGAAAATATGAAAGTTTGTAAATCAACTGTTACTGATCGCAACTTTATGTCTGGGTAAACAGTGAGTGAAATGTCAGTCCATGTACTACCATCAATGAAATGAAAATTTCATTTTCATCATATACAGTAAAATAAGTGGAATTTAATGTGTTAAAAACAGACCAAGATGCATATAAATACCTAAATGATATTTTTATTGACTATGCAAAATTATGTATACCACTAACTTTTGAATATGGATTCAGAATGACCTTGTTACAAAGCTTTAACCCTTATTGTCCTTCATTCGCCAATCGGCACGCATTGGAGCGCTTTCTTCACAGTTGGTTCAGATGTCTGGCAACTAACTGTTAATGAATAGAGATTACCTAATCCTGCTAATCCCTATATAAATCACTATGACTTTCCTGCTGGCACGTTGCAGGGGCTATGCCTGAGCGGGCAAGGCTATACAACTAAGTCAAGTTAAGACTGATTACTGAATGCTGATTAAAAAGCTTGACAAGTTATGCCGAGTTCCTGGCCACATAAAAGGGTAGTACATGTATATATTTACAAATAAATTAAGACAGAAATGAAACTTACGAGATGCTAAATTTCCTTACAACATTATACATGTAGTTGGGTATACTCGTCATGACTGTCATAGGCTCCATTCAAGGCTTGGTAAGATTATGTAAGTTCAGTTGAATGAAAGCAAACCTTAATGACCTCATTAACATTTTCTCTGACTGACTTTAATTGAGCAATTCAGAAACTGTCCACTTTGGTTTCTCATGTTGGATTTATGCAAGCATTGCAATGCCCCCGGAAGTATGGCTGTAAAGTCTCTCGATTTTCAATTAGTTCTGCTTTGTTTGAGTGTCACTTTACTACTGGCTCTGTCTCTTAAACTGGTCTCATGTATTATGCATTTCTCCCCCGCCTCATCATTCTTCAAACAATGTCATTCTTAATTTCAGATACAATGTTAGTGCAAAAATCCTTCAATCGAACCTTGGCTCAATCAGTGTTAAATCACTGTTTCAGATTACTACAACCACAGGGGAACCGTGAATTAACAAAACCTAGAAACTATGACAGTTATCGTGTTATATGTCAGGTAAAGAAATGAAAGGAATTGGGATCCGAAAAATCCCCTTGTTACAAGAGGTATTGTTGTATCCAACCTCTTTTTCATCCCATTTTTTATAACTCAGTCATTTTTTTTTTTCAATCCTGGTTGCAAACCGTTACTTTTAGTCTCATTCCTCATTTTCTTATTTTCATCAAATACTGTTCTATTCTGTTTGATGTACAGCTGAGTTATGTTAATGTCATTTGTTGTGATTGTTATCTTGTATGTATTTGTTTACAGGCCTGGGCCCATTGGAAAAAAAGTACTTGATTACTGACAGGGCCACCCTGTATAAATTAAACGAAATAATAATAATAATAATAATAATAATAATAATAATAATAATAATAATAATAATAATAATAATAATAATAATAATAATAATAATAATAATAATAATAATAACAATAATAACAATAATAATAATAATAATAATAATAATAATGATAATAATGATAATAATAATAATACTAATATTAATAATAACAATAATATAAATAATAATAGTAATAATAATAAAAAAAAAATAATAATGTTCCACTGGATACTGATCATGAATTGCAATCTTTACTAGAATCACCCATTTCTCAATCAAATGGCTATTTCTGTCTTGGATACATTTATACAATCAAGAGGATCTTTAGATGTGGGGAAGCATACCGCATTCAACTCCTTGCACAGTTTAATACAGGTAGACACCATCATACGGTACATGCATGGATCCTATGCGTAAAAGAATTAATTTATGGGGACAATGCCACAGTACAGAGAAAAGCAAATAATTCTCACAGATTCCACGCTATTCACAATTTATTTTCATTCTCTACATATAGTACATGCGCAAATAGATTCTATCACATTTCATCAACATGCTAATGACTTTGACAACAAACTCCAGGAGTTAACATATAACACACAGCTGTCACCCATCTTGATTCCAGTCGAGCTAACAAGTTGAGCGATGTTTCAAAGATCCCCTTTGAAATGGACATGACAAGTTCAATGACTCTGCTGCAATTTTCTCTTTTTGTCCTCCTTCCCCACCCCCCTTAATGCTATTCTCATTATTCTATTTTGATGTGAAAGCATTAGCTCTCACTTCAAAACATGTATTGTGGTTTCCATAGAAACAGACTGACTGTTGCTCCAAGCAATGACTACGAGTGGCTAAAAACCAACAACCATCAGGCAGGGCTCGACACTAATGGTGGCCCTGTGGCCCGGGGCCACCAAAAATGCACTTCGGGCCACCAAAATTTCAGAAATGAAGAATTTGGTGGCCTAATCGGGCCACCAAAAAAGGTCGGATGTTTGCCTTTGGGCCACCAAAAATAAAAGTTAGTGTGGAGCCCTGCATCAGGTCATGATAATGAATGCAGTGCAAGGCACACCTTTCTTGTTGTTGGGTTTTTGTTGTTGCTGCTGTTGTTGGAGGTGGATTGGTATACTCTGTCAATGATTGAGGATGGTGACAGGAATTTAAAATTGAAAGCCATGATTTCATGTTACACTATTTTTGATCAAGGGATTTACAGTGTATATACAATTTTTTTAACTTCTTTTTTGTGTGGAAAGCATAGGAACAAGGAGCTGTAACTCTTGGTAAAAGATGCTGTCATTGATGACAAACGAATGGAAATAAAACAGGTATCTTGGTACAAATAACACAGGGGGATGGAGAAAAAAAAATCACAAAACATCGTCATGACATATGGGTATTCAAGGACAATTAAAAAACCTCCCCCAACTATTTAAGTCATATAAAAATGCATGGGAATGGTATGCGTTAGCTGTTTCTTATACTCACTTTTCAAGTATCCCTTGCTCTTTTCTATTTACTGGTATCGCATACACAAATAACCAACAACACTTTTTGACTAGATACTTGGGACAGATTTCTTGCAAGGTTTACTGATAGATTGAAACTTTAGACTGAAATGTACTTTTTTTGTGTGTGTACTCAACAATAATGCTTATCAACTTATCAGCTGCACACATCTAGAGATAATATTTCTTGAGTGATTTTCATGCTATCTAATTACAACCTACAAATTTTGTGTCGAATTCTGCCATCAAAACAAAAATGTACAATTGTGGTGAAAGTCAAAATAAAAAAATGATAATCCATCCAACACCAACTGGCTCCATGAAGAATTGCCACTGGCTACTTTGTGGACAATCTCCAAGAAATACCATAACATGAAGATGGCAAAGAAGTTAACGATAAGCTAGACAGGAAGAAAATATACCCCATATTTTCTACACTCCTCACATCTTTGAAATACTTGTGTTTCAGTGCAGGGCCATATCTACGGCACTCCACCCACATCTTTGAAGCACTACAGAGTTTAAGTGCAGGATCATACCTGCACCACTCCACCCACTACCAATATTGAGCTGTGAGAATCCAACATTCTTTCCTTGATGATGGAACAGCACAATCCAGGGCTGAGCTTTTAGATCTGCTGACTTTAATGCATTAAGTTCACATAACCACATTTTTGTAGTTGGGTGCAGTCTTTTTATCACTTTTTAAAAATATATATTTACTGTTTTCATGTCTTTAAAGGACAAGTTCACCTTCATTAACATAAGGATTGAAAGAATGTAGCAATATTTGTAGAACACATCATTGAAAGTTTGAGGAAAATCGGACAATCTCTTCAAAAGTTATGAATTTTTGAAGTTTTTGTGCAGTCACCGCTGAATGAGAAGATTACTGCAGTGTATGATGTCACATGCGTACAACAATATAAGGAAAATATAAAGAGAATTTCACAAAATTTCATCTTTTGAAAAAAAGTACACATTCCCTTGACTCGTTACCAACATATGTTATGGGTAATATTATTCCCATTGCCTTTAGAAAGAGGCAAATCAAGTGCTTTTTTATTATGCGAAAAAAGTGAAAATATGTTGAATTTTCTTTACATTTTCTCTATACTGTTGTACTCATATGACATCACGAGCCTTAGTAGTCTCCTCATCCAGCGGTTCCAACACAAAAATTTAAAAAATTCATAACTTTTGCATCGACTGTCCAATTTTCCTCAAACTTTCACTAATGTGTTCTACTAATATTGCTGCATTCTCTCAATCCTTATGTTTATGAAGGTGAACTTGTCCTTTAACCCTATAAAGCCCAAGCTATTTTGACCCCTTCCAGGCCCAAGGGGGGGGGGGGGGGGCACATTGTGCCCCCCCCTATATAACTTCTTTATTATATGATGTATGACCGTCATATTTGGCACATGGGTAGAGCAACTCATACTCTACAAGACCCAACATTTGAAATTTCCCAAGGTCATCCACTGAGGGCGCTATTAACCAAAATACAAAGAAATACATAGGAAATATGCTAAAATCGTGTTTTTTCTTTTTATTTCTTTATCCCAACTATATATGTTTTTATTTCATATCAATCATTTTCATATTTACCACAAAGGAAAAGCAAGTCAACCATCACTATTTGTTACTGTTGAAATTTCTCAAGGTCAACATGTGGGGGCGCTATTCAATACAATATAAAGAAATATATGAAACCTATGATGTATTGCTTGGAATGGGTACATATATTGGTATCATATTTCCAAAATATTGAAATTTTAAGTTTGCAGATTGATAATATAATGAAGAAATGATATTACAGGCAAAGCTTGTGTGAAGATAACACAAAATAAAAGGGTAGTCTTTGGAAAATGCTGTATTTTCGATTATTTCTATTATGTCTATTGTTTGATGGATGCCTATGTCATATAAAAAATAAAGGAAATAATAAGAAGACCATTTCAGGGTAATTCACAACCATAATAACTTCACATTTTGGTCCTTCAGCAAATTACAGCCAAGAAAACCCCCATTCCATCCATTATTATATTGTTAACTGAAATTTGAACAGAAAATCATGCAAAATCTGACGAACATGGTTGTCAGTTTACGGTTGCCATGGCAACCAGCAATATCGTATATAGCTAAATTATATATCAAAATGTTCGTAATAAGATTTTAGGAAAAGTCACCAAATTTGGTTGAAATCGAGTAAAAGGTGTAGGAGTGGCAAACGAAAATGTGGTGGGGGGGCACAATGTGCCCCCCCTTGGGCTTTATAGGGTTAAGAAGAGTAAAAAAGCCCCCTTGGTGTTTTTGGTGACACAACATTTGCTCCTGCATCAATTGCTCCAGTCTTATTTTCTTCAGTGACTTAAGGTTAGGGTTGTGATAGGGTTTTAGGTTTAGTTTGATACAAGGATTAGGATTCGGGCTAGGGTTACGTTTGTGGGTAGAATCTATATTTGGCTCAGCATGCAGATATTTCATGGTAGCAATTGTCGCAGGAGTAAATGTCATGGAACTGGTGTTTTCATATACAAGTGTTCATTTTGGTTACATAATTTTTCAGAAGTCTCTTGATTAAAAAATTAATACTCGATTCTTGAATTGGTAACATATCTAAGAATCTCTTGTCTCACTCTTAAAAAGACAAATCCTGCTAAATATATTTCTACAAATACAGTGTATAGGAAATACGGTTAAATTCAGAAGTACCAATTTAATGATGATAACATAACTTCTGCAGCAGACTTTCCCAAAGACTAGCTGGCTTGAACCTCTTATTTCTTGAATTTCTAAAAACCAAACTATAGTGTAGTTGGACATATGAGGAAAAAAACCACCTCCCACTTTTTTTTCCCCCACATAAACTGCTGCAACTTAACCTTTGGATCCAACAAAATGGCTTCTAAAAAAGGAAAGAAATCAAAACCAAAACCAGACAGAAACCTCGTTTAGAAATAATGTCTTGGAGAATCAACGGAGATGGAGCATGTTACCACACTGTAATAAACAAAGTTGTGGGATGCACACATCTATGTAATGGATCTGTAGTGTGTGAGTGTGTGTATGTGTGTGTGTGTGTACAGACAGCAGACAGACTGGAGTTGGTGTGACATCATAATACCAGGTAATGTCTACAGACACTATCTTTCACTGAGGACTTGGATAAATAGGAACACTGTCTTGATGGGACATGACCACAATGACACTTCCACAGGACATCATGTTTACCCCTGAAACTGGACAAGACATTGGTAAAATGGGACACAGTTTTCATCTGATATTTGTACATGATAGAAAATACATATAAAAATCTGTCTTATAATACTGAAGGAGGACATTTCCACAGATTTACATCAAAATCGTAGCCAGCTGTGGATACTGAATTACTCTTAAGCAGTCACAGGAGTATTTCACACTAGTTTCAGATTGAGCCCAGCCGAGCTCCTCTATGAAATGTGTTTTCATTCGCATTTGTGCACATCAATTCTTGTTAAAAGTTTACCAAGACCAAACTTGACAGCAAACATGTTGTAAACACTTGTCTCTGATGAATGCATACAGGTACTTTAGCAGTGGGCATTTGCTAATGATATTACTGTGTGTGCAAGTTATGGCATAAAATATATGTATATACATTATACATGTATACATGGACAAATCAATTTCTGAATTCATCATGACAGTTGTTTCACTGAGAGCAAGGTCTATCTCATGATCAAATTGTGCCAATTAGGTGGCGGTGACTCTATTCCACAGAGGTCACCAAAGAGATTTAGCACAGGGCTCAAGCAGTTTTGTGACCTTTCTCTCTGACCATACAAGTAGGGAAGAAATAGGCCTGAATTGACCTATACAGGACACAGTTTATCATCTGGCATCAAAAGTACCAGTGCTTCTCGACTCGAATGAACCATTCACGAGAGCAAAAAGTAGCAAAACTGTGACTTTCATGGATCATCAAGGCTTGTCTAGATATCTTTATGGCTTGAAATAATTGAAGTAAGTAATGCCATCAATATTTGTATTCAACTTTGCTGGAAATGAGGTTTGTGAGATAAAGTCTTCACTGATTCTGACATCTAATCACATGGAAATCATACATGTATCATAACAAGGTGTTCGGGACTGCTGATTTTACTCTCATGGAACCAGTACATCATTATATATGCACACATGTATGGGACTATGCATGAATCAGCACCAGTTTCACATGCTGCTTCTTCAACTTGTTCTGCATCAATATCATGAAAGAAAAGTGTACTATTTGTGTTTATGTACTTGTCCAAAGTAATCATGAAAAAAAAAAAAAAAACAGAGAAAAACATAGAACTATCATCACTCACAGCGCATGCTTTGTAGTTCTCCGCATCAGCAGTTGGGATTTTTTTTAATGTGAGACGATTGGATGTAGGATTCACTGTGGACTGTGCACATCACATGCAGACATATACGAAGTAAGTAGTCTGTGTTATGATCTACATGCCAAGAGTTGAGCAGATTTAAGAAAAGGCCAAGTTTCAGATCGTCAGACTGTGACTTCATATTGTGCTGGCTGCATTATCTGGTATAGATGAATAGAAGACTGGTACAATGTATGTCTGCCACATGGGAAATGTTACCATTCATTATGCTATGATACACTTCAATGGTTGTGTCTGCACGCAATAAGCACTGTATTGCACTAGATCTTGAGAACTTGTGAGAAACCTACTGGAAAGCTGTAACTCTAGTATGCCTTGCAAGATTTGGAATTCGGTTGGCATACAATGCAACTTCTATTTGCTCTTTCCAACAGGGAAATTCTTTATGTTACTTTTATCAATGGGGAGGGGAAAATACCTTGCTTGAAACTTTTGCAATACCATGTATCACCATACGTTACAGTATTCCTTTCTATTAACACATAAATCAAGACTGGACTGGGAACATTGCCTTGTTAGAGGCAGTACCCTGAGCATGTCAAATCAGGATTTCCCTGTACATGTTGCATCATACACACTGTCTACGGTTGATGAGATCACATGTTCAAGGGAATGTTTCCTTCATGCACATGTGAGTTTGAATAAGACCTTTAAAAAGCAGCACTTAGAGATAGTGTGATCAAGACTGATAAGAAAATTCACTCTTTGTCATATGACGTGACCCTCACAATATCAAATTAAAAATTCATCTAAATAAATTCAGTAAAATTGGTGTTTTCAGTCCATTTACGTATACAGTCTGGCCTCTCTTATCCAAACATGTCAGGACTGGTGCTCATCCGGATGAGGGATTTGGCCGGATATGAGAGACTCAATGTTTAATACACGCAGCTGCCTACCTAATGGTAGCTACATGACACGTGTTGCAGGTAGCGTACACGGAAACTCTTTCTTTGCTCGAAGCAATGCTAGGCTAGTCATATCGTTGACTGTGCATGTGACCTACATGTGGCAATGAGAACGAGAAAAGCACATATTAATTTTGCATCAACATGTCACATCCTAGTCAGCTAGTCTGCATTCAGAATTCTCTGGTGAATTGCTCAATGAACGAACACCTGTTACCTGTGCCCTGATTTAATGAAAAGTTTTCTGTCCATGTTCTTACAGTGATTTGGGCATAGCGAATATCTGGATGCATGTTATTTAGACGAAAATATGATGAGAATGTATGTTAATCATATTGGAAACAATATGTAATTCATGTGAGTTTGTGTAGAAATTTTGTTTGAGTTTGAAATTCCCGTTTCCCTCGTAATTATAAGATTGAAAAAAAAAAATCATGGCGAGATCCCGCCCGGATAATAGAGAGATCCAGATAAAGAGAGGCCGGATAAGAGAAGTCAGACTGTACAGCATATAAAGAGAAGCAATATTATAGTCACATGAAAGCATTGCCATTTTGTGGTGACACTATGGATCTCTGTTTTGTAACACACAAACATTTGTCAATATATGCTCTAGCTGTTACCAATTCCTGTCTTTCCTATTGTATTGTAACTGATTTCTTATGCATTTGAGTGCTTAAAAAGTGAACCTAAGCAAACCGTATTGAACTGTGCCAGATGTAGAGTGTTCTAGCGCTCTGTGAAGAAAGCATACCTCAGTGAGTTACTTTTAGTGGGGTCGCAGATTTTGTAGCAACAGGGTCATTCACCTTGGGCCCCATTTCATAAAAAGTTGATATGATAGCAACTCTTGCTGGAATGACAATTGTCATAGTAACAACAAGAATCCAGCTTCCTGATTGGCTGTTGCTATTGGAAGTTGTCATTCCAGCAAGATTTGCCTTCCTAACATCATTTATGAAACAGGGCCCTGGTGTGCTTAAAGCTACTAACGAGAGATGTCTCGAAGAGAATGAACTCTTTGCATTATGATGTATGTGTGTGTATGCACATTCTTCTTGTGCGAACTTTTGGTATGCTTTTGGAGCATATCAGTATATGGTCCACTTTTGGCTCTCTTCGGCTGGGTACGGCACACGTTAGAAGCGTTCGAGCGCTCCTCTGGAGGGGGTACGTTATGGTTCGAGTCACTTTAGGAGAGCACTTGAACACACCCTAAGACGCTTTAAAGATGCAGTAAAGTATACATGGGGACTGTCACCGCTTCCTCCCTCTTTTCTTCTTGTTTTTTGATTTCAGCAAACATCTGGGGCAGAACCACTCATCTTCAGTCGGCTCACTCTCCAGTCCAATGCATTTCCTGTGTGTAAATCAGAAAGATAACTCAGCTTCAAGTGGCTTGATACATTCTTAACATAATTAGAAGTATAAAGGTAAAATTATCACCTTAAAAAATAAGGTGAAATTGATATCAAAGCCCAGAAAACTAATACTTTATATGCCATTAATTTGGCAAGGTTTTTATTTTCGCGGTGCTATTCACGAATGTCTAAACGTGCATAAATATCAACTGTGATCTCAATATGAATGTGAAGTGCACGCATAAATTTCTCTGTTTGTTACCGTACTCCAAGGTGGCAAAGTTAACCTTTCACAAAAAATTAGACTTTGCTAAACATGTGGCGCATACAGTATATAAATTACTCAATGGCTGGGATGCACGACTACTCATCTAAATCTAGACGGGGGTAAAAAAAGTATCTAAACATGCAGTATGTTCAATGGAGCAAACTATGAGGAACATACAGTGTATATTCCCTGAAGTGCATCATGGACACATTAAACAGCACATAAATGCAAAATGGGAGGAGAAATAAAGAATAACAAGAAGAACATGTGATGTCACAAAGTATTGTAGTCTTCTCATCCAGCGATGGCTGCACCATAACTTCAAAATTCATCACGTTTCAATGGAAACAAAATACCAAAAGAAAATATACAGAGAACTTGATAAAATTTCATATTTTAATGAAAAGAGTATATTCCTTCGACTTGTTCCTGACATATGTTAAGGGTGATATCCCCCCCCCCCCCCCCCCCGATGTCTGAAAGAGGTACAAGTCAAGTGCTCTTTCGTTATGCTTGAAAAGTAAAATTTCGAGGAATTCTTTGTATTTTCTGTATATTGTTTTCCATACTTGACATCACAAAAGTGTTGCTGTCTTCTCATCCAGCGATGGCTGCATCAAAACTTTATAATTCATCACTTTCCAACATATTGTCTGGTTTTCCTGTATATTTGGGTTTCATTACCCTTTTAGGGCAAATGTGCTGCTATGTGGGAGAGTTTGTATTCCCCAGCCCTTCTCAGGGAGGTTACTCACCAGTGATACCAGTCATCACACATATCACAGCCCACCATGGCTAGGATTCCGTCGTCAGGGTTACGGCAGGCCGGACAGTACCAGATCTTCTCACCGTGTTCATTCTGGAGAAGATCAGAGCCAAAGTGAGCATTTTAGAAATGCTATGACACTTGACAATTAAAAAAAAACAAAAAACAAAAAAACAGAAAACAAAACTGTCCAGCATCTATTTTGAATACTAAATCATCCAAAAAATATACAGGATGACAGCATAAAGTATAATGACACTTTTTGCTAACAACCAGTATGCTTAAAAACCAAACATACAGAATCAGGTACAGAGCCACACTGATGCAGATGATATCTATACATGACATCAAGTGACACTCATGGCTACCTTTTACCAAGAAAACTGAAATTTCAAAGTGCCACCTTCTTTAACATGATTGAAGATTTTGTAACAAACACAAAAGAGTACTATATAAGCTGTTATTTTTGCATACAGATATTTTCTCAAATGAAGACATTTTTGCGAGACATTGTGTTCGCAAATTGACGCGCTGTTGCTATTTTTAGTGCACAATTACCCTAGTGCATGGTGACATTATTGTGTGTGTGTTGAATTTTTGGTCAAAAAGCGATTTGCAAAATTCCCGAAAATTAAACCCTTACAGAAATAACAGCTTATACAGTAGAAGTAGGCTTTAAAGTGGATTTCGATAGGCAGTACTTAATTACATATGTTTCACTGATACTCACAACCACAGTCCCAGCAGTCTCCATGATAAGTGTACATGGTCCTTCTGGCTGGGCCTTTGAAGCCTTGGCTGAAACTGCTGCCTTCTCTTTTTCCTTCTCCTTCTCTCGCTCTTTCTCCTTCTCCCTTTCTCTTTCCCTCTCCCGCTCCCTCTCTCTTTCCTTCTCTCTCTCCTTCTCCTTTTCCTTTTCCTTCTCCTTCTGCTTATTTGCCCTGCTCCCCTTGCTGGCGGAAGGAGGCAGAGCCTTGAGGGCAGCCTTCGTCGGAGGTGGAGTTGGAACACTTGTCTGTATTGACAAAATGACATAGGGCAATGATGGACCTCTGCAATATGTGAATATGGTTGTCCGACACTGCTCCAGAGATACCAAAGTTTATACGCATCAACAGATACACATAAATCTACCACTAGAGTCATTTCTTTAAACCCTGTCTTGTTGCTAGGGCAGTTGGCCGCAGCTCTGTTTGCCAGTACACACAAATTGGCAACTTTAACTGATTTGTAGAACCAACTGCCTACCAACTTTGCTTTTGACCTATCAAACTTAAGTGAACATTACCAAATTAGTCATTGTGACAATGTAACAATTTATTTTATACCAGCATTTTGTAGCAGAAAGGGCAAATAAATGTCAATGTGACAAAAGCAGCCTAGTCTTGGCAACGTCACCACGAGTATCTGCATGGAGACAAGAATTTAGTACACTCCAGGTGAAAAGCAATATTTGCCCACAAACTGAAGATTTTGACTTCTGTGGCTGCAACATCGCACTGATACTGTAAATTTGAACAAAGTACAGTGGACTCCCGTTATAAGAAAGTCCTCTAGACCGGCAGTTTTCTTTCGTTATAATATATCGACATTTCGTAATACTTGAACAAATAAACAGTAAAAATACATAAATTGGATATGGTTGCTGCCTGAAATTTAACTTTGTTGTAACATGAATTTCGTTATAACCATGTTCATTATAACGGGAGTGCACTGTACCAATAATTGAATAGTTCACATTTCTACACAAAAAATTGAGACAGCTTCTCAGGCATGTAACACGATATATTCTTACCTTTTGCTTAGACTTCTGAGGAGCTGGAGAGGTGGATTTGGGGGCAGCAGCCGACTTGGATGAAGACTTTGATCCAGTGGTGCTGGGTTTGGAGGTAGCAGGCGACGTGGGAGGAGGCTTGGAAGGCGCAAACACTCCAGGCGGCGGCTCCTTCTTGGTGTGCGTCGACTCCTTCTTGCCTTTGGGAGTGGTAGGAGGTGGGGATGGGGCATCAAAGTCATACGGTGACACCTCCACCTTCGCCGTGGGCTCCTCCTTTGCTTTGCTTGGCTTCTCCTTCTCTCTAGCTTTCTCCTTCCCCTTTTCCTTTGGTTTCTCCTTCTCTTTGTCACTCTCCTTCTCCCGATCTGAATCCTTTTCTTTCTTCTTGGATGCCTTCGGCTTAGCCTCTGCCTTGGGTTTGGGCTCGCTCTTGCGGGAATCGGACTTGGACTTGGGCTCGGCCTTTGACTTGCCCTCTCCCTTTGGCTTGGCCACAGTCTTTTGAGATGCGGGAGACTTGGATGACTTGGAGGAGTCCTTACTCTTCTTGGTTGGCACAGCAATGGAGATTTTGGGAACAGTGGGTGGTGGTGGTGGTGAGGCAGGTGGCTTCTTTATGACACTAGTAGCATAGAAAGGGGCAAAATCAAATACAAACAATCTTAACTTATCTCTTTGCAAATGTTGCTCTGCCTCTCCATTCATAGTAATATCTGTAAAACTTGGCCAGCATTTACTGTCCTCAAATACTGATGGTCTACATGGTTTCAGTAATTCAATACAGGAGATGATAATAACTCACAATTCATGCTGACTCTGATCTTCACATAATACAATATACTGTAAAAGCAAGATATTTTCGCGGCATGGAAATTTTCGTGAATTGTCACTGGCATTCAACACATAGAGTGTAGACAAGAACTTTCACATGCACTTTAATTTTGCGAATCTTTGCTATCACATTATTTGCTGAATTAAAATGCATGTAATTATTCTTCGTTTTACAGGATCTGGCAAACGACTATGCTTGCAAGGCATGCAAAGTAGAACCCATCTTTGCTACACCTTCATTGAACATATGTATGACTCTACAGTTTCTTAACATTTGAACCCATAATTGCAACCAAAAAAAGAAAGAAAGAAAGCTGTTAATGAACAATGTCCTGAAAGTATGTGCTGCCATAGTCCCTCAGTCTTTTGAAACCATTTTCCTCATTCTTGTAATCTGACACATTTCTTTTCCACCTGGGTTTAGTAGGTTGAGATGAAGTTCACGGAATATGTATAATCCTCTTCTAAGAGGGGCACACTTCATCTATATGATTGCCCCCAATTTTCCTTCATTTCTGCAGATATTGGTCTGTAAGCTATACTGTCTAACCTTCAGTAAACTTCATTTTTGTTTTCTTTGTCCAAGTGCCTCTAGGCTCAACTGTGTTCAATCATTGTACAACTGAGTGTGACAGCTTGAGCAAAACTAAGCTTGAAAAGATCGCTTCTTCTACTAAAAATGAAACCAACAAAATAGAATTGAGCCATTCTCTCACAGAAAATTGAAGAACCACATGAGTTTCCTATTAGCTTGAAAGCCATTTGCATTCTCTTTCTTTGAATGTCTGCCCTTGTTGAACAAAACCTACCTGTTGTAAAGCCCTGAAAATTATCACATCTTGATACTCACATTTGTGGAGAATCTCCCCCAGCTGGTGCAGACCCCAACTTGAATGTAATCTTTGGGACCGTTGGTGTTGAAACAGTCTTTTCCACACTCTGCACACAGATCAAACAAAATGTAGAAGCAGTGTAAAAGAAGCCTGCATAATTTCACGAACTATGCTTTTAACTTCTGACAGGAGGAAGAATGTCAACTGTAATGTAAGCAACACAACATTGCAATCATATTAAGACAGTTTTTTACAGTAGAATTCTGTAAATATTCTTATCAATACTTTGTCAAATTGTCTGTACATTCCATTCTGACCACCTGATAATTCAAATTGCAATTCTCACAAGATTGCACAACCAATTATACAACCAATTATTATGGCCAACTGATAAAGAAAATTGAGAGTCAACTGTGGTAACCTAAAGTATTACATACACAGTAATATACATTGACAGTGGTTACTTTGTGCAAATTTGGCATGTTTACTGACAATACCAAACTGAACAATGGGCGGAAATATTGCCCCCAAGACACAATACAATGTAAATCATCCCCAAGGATTTGCTTCTCAAAAAGGATAAGTATTCATTTTCATTAAACTGCTATGGTTCCTTCTTACAAACTAAACCTTTCATGAATTCATGACACAAGTCCTAATTCACAAAATGTTATGCTTGTGAAATACACAGCTTATGGGGGAATATTTTCAAACTACTCACCTTTTTCTCTGAGCTTTCGCTCTTCCCCTCCTTTTTCACTGTGCTTTTCTTCTTGTCTTTACCACTGTGTTTCTTCTCCTTGTCAGAAGACTCCATCTCACTCGAGCTGGTCTTGATCTTTTTGATCTTCAGCTTTCCCTTATCCTTGCTCACCACCTTCTTCGGCTTGTCTGGCTTCTTCCCCTTCTCCTTCTCCGGCTTCTTCCCCTCCGGGGCCGGCCTGGCGATCTTGAACTGGAGCTTAGAGCCCGAGCTCTTGATGAGGCTCAGCTTGCCGATGGGTTTCCGCTTCTCCGGACTTGAGTCGTCTTCTGGCTTTGTGGCGCTGGGGCCCACTCCCTGCTTGGTGGCTTTGGACTTGTTCTTGTAGTCAATGCTCTTCTTCTTCAGCTTCTTCACCTTCAGTTGCTTCTGTATGTCCTTCTCGCTGATCTTCTTGTATTTTTTCTTGATCACCTTCAGCTCCCCTTCACTCGAACCCTTCTGACTCGTTTTTATGACCAGCTTGGGTGTCTTCCTGACGCCGCTTTCAGAGTCTTTCCTCTTCACAATTTTGGGAGTTGAATGCTTCTTGTCCACGGATCCCACTGTGTCATAATAGCTCGGGATATCTTCCTTGCTCTTTTTGGTCTTCAATTTTTGCTTTATCTTTGCTTTGTCTTTACTGATTGATTTGCGTTTTTCTTTGTCAGTCTTCTTCACCTTGGCAGGCTTTTCTCTGGATGGTGATGGCTGATTGTGTTCTTCCCGAGACCTTGATAGCACTGCATCGATGGAAGCATTGATGCTCTCAGAAGTGGCTGTTTGCAGCTTGGATGGCTCGTCCTGTATGAGGAATGCAGAGGGTTCCTTGTAGGGTCCTGTCGGTGTGGGCGATGACTGCGGATCCTTGGAGGGCTTGCTGTCAAACTCGTCTTCTTCAAAGTCGTAGATGGACTTCTCCTGTTTGGCAGCCGACTCCTGCTGCTTCTCTGCCTGCTTCTTGCTCAAGGAACTTGACAAAGCCTTGGGGCTCTTTGGAGGCGGAGGGAAGGAGAACTCTCCCGGTTTGTCTCCAGCTGATGGTGTGCCAGCAGATTTGGGCCTGATCACAGGGTACTTTGAAGGTCCTGTTGGAGAAAACATCATGTGTTTGGGGGACTTTGTCTGTGCTTTTTGTTTGGGTGTCACCGGCATTTTGGATTTGGGGGATTTGTTGTCTGGAGCTGGTGTCCGAAGGCCACCCTTGGGGGATTTTGGTTGCAGTCTGTCTACTATGGTCTCTTCAGACTTGATCAGGAGTTTTTCTGTGATGGCCTTTGAGGCCTTGCTGGCCGAAATGTCTGAGCCGGGTAAGGTCAGCTTCTGAAGGCGCTGAGGCGGAGTGGTTGCAATGGGTAGCTTGCCTTCCCTTTTGGGGGTCAGCTCCCCTCTGAAGTTGATGGAGACTGCTGTCAGTTCCTGCGGGGTGCCATCACCATCCAGGCGGAGTCTCTTCATGGCCTGGTCGCTGAATAGTGGGCCGGATGCATCCCTCTTCTCCCCCCTGGGTGAGTTGTGGCTGGCTCCTGTTGAGGAAGAAAGCTTGGACTCGGGGCTGTCTGTGTCCATGGCTGCACCTGAGGCTGACAGAACACTGTCTCGATGGTGACCAATTGGCTCCCCAAAGTCTGTCATAGAAGTGGACACAATGATTTCTTATGAGGGAGACGAACATAAAATTCTTATTTCCCATAATTCCACTAAAACACTACACCTCAAGAGTCAAAATCTGCACACATAATGTATAAGAAATCATAATTCAACAAGCAGTTGACCTTTCATTTCAGAAACTTTGCTGGAGCACTGTATTTCTGTGAATGTGTGATAGAGACCCTAAGTACTTTTAATTCTTTATAGATGTACGAAGCTGCTAAATGAAGACGGAACTTGGAGAGTGAATTTGCCATCTGAAGAATAAACATATAAATGTTCCTTTCCCTCTCAATTCCTTCTAGGATATACATTCAAGAAACAGAAGACAATACAAAAGATTACTAGGTGAAATGTCCTGCCTAGATGTTAAAATGGGGAAGAGATTTCAAAAAGGCTAAAGAACAAGAGACCCGGGAGTCACGCGCTCACCTGAGTATCGCATGTTCACCTTCCATGCATTCTTGCAGACTCTTACCTGAGAACATTGGAAACTTATGGTGGGGGTAGCTTTGAGAGTGGGGCATTTGGGTTCAATTACATATTCCATCACACTGGTAAAATACCTACCAAGTACACTGTACTTTATAGAATGTTGGATTATGTAGCTTTGGGAAAAAGACTTAAAGCCCTATCACTTTTGATTAGAACTAGAGAAAAATATTATTGAATATTCATTAATCTAGGAGGTTTGGACCCCCTGGGGCCCCCAAGGAAAGCATGGTGCCCATTCAAACACTTTGAAATCTTATCCCCATGGGAATGCTACTTGCCAAGTTTGGTGAAAATCCATTGTTGTTTCAGCAAGAAGATGAAAATTTAGGCCCGCATTTGGACACCCTCCCCCCCATCCCATCCCGCTTCCTTGGGTCCCAAGGGGGGGGGGGGGGGAGGGCACCCCCAATTTTCCCATGAACAAACTTGAAAAAATAGTCATCAATACACTGACTCATTGTGTCAACTTAGCTCAATCGCTTCTGGTTCCAGAGAAAATCTGTAAAGATTCCTTACAGGATGGGGGGGGGGGGGGGGGGGGGGGGGGGGGGGGGATGGGACCCCTGGGGCCCCAAGGTGAGGCGTGGTGCCCATTCAATGGAATTGAGATTCTATCCCCCTAGGGATGCTACCTGCCAAGTTTGGTGAAAATCTGTGATAGGGTTTTCAAGAAAAATATGAAAATTTACAATTTCGGTCCAAATTTAGGCTCCCTGGGACCCCCCAGGTGGGGCATGGTGCCCATTTGATGGCAATGAGATTCTTTCCCCCTAGGGTTGCTAACTGCCAACTTTGGTGAAAATTCATAATGGCATTTTCAAGAAAAAGATGAAAATGTACAATTTGGGCCCCATTAGGACCCCTCCCCATCCCCCTCCCCTGGGTCCCAAGGGGGGCACCCCTGATTCCACCGTGAACAAACTTGAAACTACAGTCATCAATGTACTAATTCATAATATTAACTTAGCTCTATCACTTCTGGTTATAGAGAAGAAGATTTTTCAAGATTCCTTAATTTTGGGGGGTTTGGGCCCCTCTGGGGCCCCCCAGGTGAGGTATGGTGCCCACTTGAACAAATTGAGATCCTATCCCCCTAGGGATGCTACCTCCCAAGTTTGGTGAAAATCGGTCAAGGGGTTCTCAAGAAGAAGATGAAAATGTAAAAAGTTTACACACGACGGACGACGCACGACGGACGCCGGACGACGGACGAAGAGCGATAGCTCACTTGAGCCTTTGGCTCAGGTGAGCTAAAAAACAACAACTATGGTCCTGTTTAAATAAAAACAAAAAATTGAGGAAGTTGCCCAGACTACTCTATGTTATGAATGGAATTCATTCTAACCTCTTACGATATCTTAATGCATTAATGCCTGAAGACATCCATTATTGCCAGAATGATTTTCAGAGATCACTCTGTTAGATGTACAACTACCATGGTATATTGGATGTGTAACAAATGTACTCTGATGAAGAAGATTTATCAACTAGTTTTTTGTTTGTTTGTTTTTTGCCCATTGATGATGCATCATTTTGCTTTTGTTTTGTTTTTTTCTAATTGGAAGTGGATACTAAAAGTACTATCAATTATCAATTGGATTATACATAACTGTTTTCAACTTCTGAGAAAGGTTCAGGAAAATAAAACGACAATTTATATGCCACAGCTGATTGCAAGTAGGCACTTAAAATGATGTACAGTATTCCCTCCAAAAATCTGACAGGGGAGAAAAGTATGTGTAGAACAGCATGTGCCAAATTCATCTAAAACTCCCCACCTGATTAACAATATGAGGGTGTGTACTGAATATTCCTCTATCTTTTAAAAGCTGAGGATTTCTTCCCACTTGCATTTGAAACATGTATGTGATTAAATATGGAGCAAATGCTTTGTGACAAAAGAATTTATGTTTCTACCTACAGTGTATATATCTAAAAATGTCAAAATAAATCATAATACAACTACACTGCCATGTTTACAGATTACAGACCACAGCATCAACAGTCTAAATGCAAAATATGTGTGTTTCCAACAATTTTTCAACCTACTCTGTATTCAAAACTGGACCTGAAAATACTCTGGCTGATATCTGTAGAAAATGTTCTTTTTAAAATGCAAGATCAGTGAGTCCTCAACTGGTCTCATGACCCACCGGATTAGAAAGCTGTAGCATTAATTTTCTTCTTAATGATCTGTAATTAAATTCTACAGCAAACCTCTTGCGAATTCAAGGCCCCACTGTGTTTTGCTATGATGGCTTGTACATGTTGAAGGGAAGTACACTGTAAATGGAATCCAAGTTAGACTGACTTACCATCAGACCCAATGATTGGTGGCAAGTAGGAGGGTATGTACTGCAACCTCTCCCGGTCATCCCTACTCCCAGGTTTCGGATGCTGAAGGTCATTGTCCCTGGCCAGGGGGAACTTGGGGATGTCATGCTTGAACGGGATGGGGTCCACATCCCTGACATAGTTCTCCAGCTCATAGAGGCTGACATTCATCTGTCTGAAGGCCAGACCAAGGTCATCCATGTTGGGCTCAGTCCTCCCATCTGTGCAAATTAAAATATTTTTAGGAGTGAAGGAAGAAGAAAGAGGTTTACACTTTAACTTGTATATATATTTACCTACAATCTTTGTACATCTCAATGATTTTTTTTTTTCTATTTTTTTTTTTTATTTTGTCATATGCATGTATAATTTGCTTGTTTATAATACTTCATTACTTTATTTTTGTCAAGTTCCACCAATCTTTTCATGCTTCTTGGTCTACTTGCTTGAACAACTTTGATCCAGTCTTTTGGAGATTCTTGCTTTCTTGTTCAATCATCTCAATGGTTCTCAAAAGCATGGCCCATGTATTATATACAACATGTACCTGTAGTATTAGAACACCATTGCAAAAGTCTCATGATACATGACCAATCATACCTGGGTTTTTTTTGTTATTCATTTTTTTCCCCTTGAAAAGAACAATTTGAAGTAGACTTATTCTCATAGTATGGTTCTGAGCACAGATTAATTTGAATCAAATGTACAATTTACACATATATGATTACACATAAATGAACCTTTTATTTACAAGTGCAAAATATACCATCAGAATAAAAATCATATATGGCCAAAATATGCTGAAGCGAACTCAAATCATCTCAAAATTTGAAAAACAACCAAAGTAAAAAAACAACAACAACAAACAACAAACAAAAAAACAAAAGCAAACATCATTCAGTGGAAAGCTTACATTGCTCAGCATACTGATGAGAGACTGTGGCAAGCTGCTGGATGTAGCGCTGCAGGATGTCAGTCAGGAGCTCACACGGGGTGGACTGTATGGCGTGCCAGCCGAGCTCCTGGCAAATCTGAGCCATGGAGATACGCAGCAGGCTGCTGCAGAATCCCTCCATGATGAGTTATACTCTCAGTCAATGACTTCTCTCCAAGTACGTAGCCATAAGTAAACTTGTCATAGTCAATTTCAAACTCGGCGATCTTCCACACATTTACCTGATTTGTGGATCCATGCTGCTACATCACGAATGGTCTTAGTGAATGGTCTTAGCGAAAGAGTTCTTGATTGCATAATCTTCATTGGCCCATGTTTTTGTTTGTAACATGAAAACATAGGACAAGATGATTTCACCTATTGGAATACGCTGAGCAAAGGAAATTACCTATTCTTTATGGCATTCCATCCATTCATGAACTTATGGTGATAGTCTTGTCTTCAAGCTGTTCTTTGTCCCTAATTGTCATGCAGCAGAATGTCATGGCACATGATGCTAATGGCAGCAGTGTCCAGAAGGCAAATATCTTATCCTGAAAGAACAAACAAACAGTATCACTGACTTATCAAATATATGCATACAAATGGTGTGAACGGCATACATCTTGGCTGGTGGGTATTGATTCTTGAAATTAGCGTTTCTTGCATGAATTTTTTTATTTTTAAATTGCAAATGATTAACAAAGTGTTTTAGTAGTAGCCATGAAAAAAATCATGGGCATACATACTGAGGTGTGACTCTAATCAACAACCTCCTGATTGCTAGACAGATAGCTTCTCAACTTGACTACTGGGGTTCCATGCAGCAGGTATTGCATACTTCCATTAAAATCAATATTTCTTGTGCCAAGTTGTTTTTTTGTTGAAACTGAATGGCAAACTGCACTTCATCAATGGAAGTAAACACTTTATTATTCAATGTTTTAGTAGTAACTATCCTGATAAAAATCCAGGGTACGCACTGCTCAGGTTGGATATACATACTATAAAAATATAAAATATAGTTAAATATGATTATGACGGTAAATATTTGGGGAATATTGTTTCCTTGACAATCTAGATCAATATTTGAGTAATTACACCTGATTTTACTTCAATAATTACGCAAAATACCCATAAACATGGTTCTCCACACACTAAATGAATGTGGGACAAAGTGTCCCATAAGTAACACATCATGTCTGTTTTTAATTAGAACCTGTAATAAGAGCTTTTTGCCTCATGACATGAAACTTACATGTACCTCTGATAATCTTGAGTTCTGTGACTTTTACCACATTGAGTAACAAGTTGTGAAATAATATACTTTCAGAGTTTTCAGGTTGAAAAAAAAAAATGTTCGAAAAAAATTTTTTTTTTCCCCGTCCCATATGTAAGGGCACATCATTTTCTCTTCCAAATATGATTGTCAAGGTCATTATTCTCCATTTTTATATGATTAATCTTCTCCTAGATATCAATCACCGTGATGAAGTTCAATATCATAATCAAAGGCCATTTACACTATTTTTCAGGCCAAAAGTGTCTGAAATGTCCAATACGTGACATGCGCGTTATCTTGGACTTGTCCGTAAGCACTAAGTTTTTCTTGCCAAAACTGGATAGTGCGATCTGCCCCTTGTCTGATACTTGTACATGCAGTTTTTTCTCCTGTATCTGTTCTGTAACTTGTCATTTTCCACGCGTTTTCATCTGCTACAGTAGGCCTCATGTAGAGTCTGTTGCTGCAAGAGATGGAACGAATGGAATGGCTATGTACCAACACATCAAACGCGTAAGTGCGATTATCTGATGTTCCAAGTACGTCTCATAACATGTGTCACCCATTTGTTCTTTGCGCTTTTCGTCTCTTGGGCATGAGGTTCATTTTGTTCTCATGCGCTGCAGCACGTTTTATTGTCCTGTTGCAGTGTTGCATCGCCCCAGCCCAGGTGTTAACTAGAGTTATTAACATTAACTAGAATCTGGACCTTTCATGGTCCTCTGAAACTTAAACTTTACACTTTTTGTCCACTGCTGGAATGACGATTTGAACAACAGATGAGTAAATTATCACCTGTTTCTATAATGGTGGCAGCAAAGTGTGACAGGGCAGCCATAACAGTTAACACAATAGAGTTAGTTGAACCCTTGATATGGTGGTGGCTTGATCATGTTGATCATTAACAATAACACTTTTG
Organism: Diadema setosum; assembly: GCA_033980235.1. NCBI lineage: Eukaryota > Metazoa > Echinodermata > Echinoidea > Diadematoida > Diadematidae > Diadema > Diadema setosum. The sequence goes on along the minus strand of CM067060.1, from coordinate 16,321,102 downwards.
GCCACACTTTTGAATAGACGGACACTTGTCACAGCTGCTGGCGCTGGCCGCTAACTAAATAGTACAGTACTAGTACTACTTACTACTGTAAAAGTGATTATTTTCGCGCGACTAATTTTTCACGTTGGCCGGGTAAGAAGAGTTTCGCGTGTCTTTATTATTCCGCAGAATCAAGACATCACGCACAGGAATATATTATTTGGTAGCGCTACATATGGCAAGCAAAAATATTCATGTGCTATTATTTTCGCGCTAGTTTCTGGTTGCGCGAAAATTTCAACACCGCAAAAATTTCCACTCTTACAGTAGTTCTAAAGAATTTCTCCCCACACTGCAAGCTGGTCTGCCTGCCCTCTGCCTGCTGAACTGGAGTGGAAGCTGGATGGAGCAAATGCCCAGCGCGCAGGGAAGGAGCGAGGAGCACTTCGGCCTCGCGTAGTGCTACCATAATAAGCGCCAATACACAACAGTTGCACTCCACACCACACAGTCCAATTACTTGATATGGAAAAGGTCATAAGCTACAGCTTGAACAGCTTTCATATTGAGAAAGACACAGTAGATAAATTTCGAATAGTTCGACACTTACATCGTGGCCATCTACGTCTAGTTTGCGATGTTTTGTTGGTACTTTGGGCCATCCAAGCAGTTGAATTGGCAGAATAGACTACAATAATCTTACGTGGCATCGTAGAGGGCAGCAGAGCACAACACGCTCAACATGGCTGGTGCAAGTGACAGCATGGACGGTTCTGCTGTTTTTCACAAGAGTATTCAGTCTACTTTTGATGGATGGACAGGACTTCAGGTTTTGTAATATTGATATCGTAATAGTTGACGAGTTTGTTTTGAAAGTAAAATGTATTCTCATGCTTGATAGGACGTCAAATATGAGCGAGCGTGATGATATATTTTGTCTCCTCCGTGCCGGCAACTGTTCCTTTAGTCCCACTAATTGCATTTTGATGTTCGTAATGCCTAAATGGCAAGTACAGCGCCATTAGATTGCAGAAGTATTTTAGTGGCCTATTTCTGAGGTGCAGAGGGACATTTAAGAGAATTACATACATTGCATGATTGTACATATGAAAGTTGAAAAACAACAAAGAGAAAGAATGGCAGATCAGAAATATAGCCATAGACCCCTATATAAATTTCAGTTCGGGAAACCCACTCACAAGGGGGGCCCCTCCTTATAAGTAACCCGTCCCCCTTATAAGTAACCCCCGGGGCACCCCTTATAAGGAGTCTCCACGCTTTTTTGCAATGCAACGCGAAAATGAAAGGACTGCGGCAATTCGCTTGATTATGTCCATAAAGCTTCACAAGTTTCCTAGTTACTCAAGAAATTTGAGCAAAATCGGTTTGAGGCATCATATCTAAAATCATGGATTTAAATGCGATGTCAAACGACCCATGCGAATGCTGAAATGCGAGCGATTACTGGCGTGAGTGTCGCCAGGCGCGGCGGCGCGGCAATGCTCGAGTGCAGACGTGGCGACTGAGTACGGAGACTTTCGTTCATTCAGGTGGCTTTAAATGAAGGAAAAATAACAAAAGTAACGAAATAGTCAACCGCCTACCTTTGCAATTGGTATGCATATATACAAAAGGATACGTTACCATAGGGTTGTCCAGTTGAAGTCATCCCTAAACAAAAATTTTAAGTTGAAACTTGCAAGTTTCGCCGATGAAGCTTGAAATTTCCAACAGCTCCCGCATTCAGCAAGTTGTTCAGAACAACTTGCTGAATGCGGGAGCTGTTCTTTTCTTGTTTCTGGAATTTCTTATGTATTTCTTTGTTTTTATTTTCCACAGCATAACCATGTATTTTTTTTATTGGAAATTGTCACAGCCCACTTTTCTTCCATAACTAGAATAGAATTAACCAATCAAAGTGATAGATAGTAAAAATGGTCAAGTTTTTATGAGTTTCACCACAAAAAGCACTGTTTTCCATAGGAAATGCACACAAAATCACAAAATATTACCATCCCCATTTTTGATTGAAATTGAGGGTCATTGTCAGAACAGAGTAATTAATTGTAACATATCTCGCAAACACGTATAGATGAATTCCAGTATATAACATTTACACTATAAAAAGCTTCTGTGTTTGTGGAAGAATCACAAGTGTATCATGCCATAAAACACCTGTCGTGTGTGTACTTTGTAGTTTACAAATTTACAGCTATTTTTAGAAGTACTTCAAGGTCAAGGGTATAACATTCATGATCAAATTGACACAAATTCTGAAAGAAGAGCACAAATACTTTAGAACCTTAATATTGTAGGCTGTCAGCTTTCATAATTCTTGAAATATTGCTCTGTGAAAAGTCTTTCAAGACACATTTACATGCAGTGTAATGAGGAAAAACGAGCGATTTATTGTTTTTTATCAAATTTTGGGTTAAATTTCAAGGTCATTATTATGTAATAAAAGTGTTTTGTGGTATACATTACTAAAATATGTATAACAGACTATCCCTACTGCAAATATCACAGGGCAAGTGCTTTTCATTTTGAAAGCGTGGACATTTGAAATGTCCTCTAAACCCAATATGTGATATTACGTGCGAATTTGGCCGTTTACGACCATTTTCGGTGGGGTATATTGCCATTGAACATTTCGGGAGCAAAATTTCTTTGGTAACCCAAGATAATATAGGTAAATGTCTATCAATATACAAAAATTGATGCTATTCCTAGGTGGGACGAAGGGTGATCCGTGACCTTGAATTTGGCACATTTTTCATTTTTGTCAACTTTGAGGGCGCTCTCCGTAAAAACGGTGATCATGAATGCGCCAATTTTTTTTCAAAATTACTGAGCAAGTCAAAGCCTTCAACAGCATAATATTTTAGAACCTAAGGTGATGAAATGTGGAAGATATTAGCTTCTAAATATGCATTAAAATTTTCAAAATTAACATTTAACACCATTTTCGGTGACCTCGTGCACGTTAACGAAAAGTCAATTTCGCGTCACAGTCAGTTTTTCTTGCAAAGACTATAAAGTTCTCTAAATTTCCATATAATGAACACTTTTGCATAAATATCCAAGCTAAAACAGTCAATCAAAAATGCCTAATTTTCTTTTAACTAATTTTTTGGAATGCGCACCGGTTGCTATGTGAGGCTGTATCTTAGCAACCAATTGACCTTGGGGCAAAATATTTTGGGATTTTCCGTCAGACACTTTGGGGAACATTTGGTGCGATTTTAAAGAAAATCGGAAGGGGTCGGGTGACAAGCACTGGATGATTTGACATGGATTGACCCTTAGATTTACCCGGCAAGCAATTCAACAAATTAAATATTCAACCAAAACAAGACGTGAACATAGTCTGATCGATGCTTTTTTTATAATTTTAAATGTTTCAATGGTTTCTGCTGATTGGCTCCTCAGTGGAAGAAACATAGACACCTCTAGTCTATAGGGTATAGTAGTAGTTAGCATACTCGTGAAATAGGCTCCGCTCCACCACTGCGCATGCACTGCTCTGTGCATCTATGATCTGTATTTTGTACTAATACTATGGCGACTTTCCTGTTGTGTTATACTTAAAGGACAAGTCCACCTTCATATACATGTGGATTGAGTGAATGCAGCAATATTAGTAGAACACATCAGTGAAAATTTGGGGACAATCGGACAATCGGTTCAAAAGTTATGAATTTTTAAAGTATTTGCGTAGTCACTGCTGGATGAGAAGACTACTACAGTGTATGATGTCATATGCGTACAACCATATAAAGAAAATAAAAAGAGAATTTCACAAAACTTTACTTTTTGAATAAAGTGCACATTTCTTCGACTTGTTACTGACATATGTTAAGGGTAATATTATTCCCCCTGCCTTCTGAAAGAGAGAAGTCAAGTGTTCTTTTGTTATACGAGAAAAGTGAAAATTTGATGAATTTTCTTCATTCTTTCTTTATATCGTTGTACTCATGTGACATCACAAGCTATAGTAGTCTTCTCATCCAGCCTTGAGTGAGCAGAAACTTCAAAAATTCATAACTTTTGAACGGATTGTTCGATTTTCCTCAAACTCTCAATGATGTGTTCTAGTAATATTGCTGCATTCACTCAACCCTTATGTCTTTGAAGGTGAACTTGTCCTGTAAGTTTACTTGTGAATTCAGCCCCACTGTGCATGTGATGTGTAGCGTTCGATGGTACATACGCACAGCAGTTGGGCTTTCTTCCACGGTATAATACTCATGAATGGGGCCCCACCAAACGGTGTTTATGTGTGATTGACACAGTGGTGGGGATGATTTCCACAAAATAGCATCTTCCGTCCTTCCCTCTTTCCCTTTTTTCCCTTGTTCTTCACGCACACTGCGGTTGGGCTGATGTCACGATTTTGCCCTCGGGCTCTAGGGCAAGACTCGTAGTCGATAGTCTAGACCTCTAGGTCTAGTCTAGATCTTTTTTTTTTCTTTTTTTTTCAAAACAAAGGAAAGACAGTAGTGTGCTGGACAGAATGTCACTTTGTCTTTGTTTGACGTTGTACAAACTTTGTTGCATATCCAGGGGTCGCACTTAACTTTTTTTTTAAACTAGCCAGGCAGACTACTTAGAATCAATTTTGACACTGAAGCAATATTTTGGCTAGCCAGACGGACTAGTAACTTCAGAATTTTACGATTTTAAGCTAGTCTGACGTGATTTCAGGTGGCCAATGGCCAGCGGACCATCGCCAATTTTGAAACCTGATATCCTACTTGGTCTTGAATTTGCATTTATGGCATCGTTGACATACAGCGTAATTTGTCTGTTGTATCTATCACTGAGGCACCTTATAGACCCTATGAAATAAAAGAATAGTCCGTAAAAATTGTCAAATGATATCGACAGTAGACATGACACATACAGACATGAAGTAGTTGTTCAAATGCCTATAGATAATGTAGACTTCTTCTTCTTGTTTACTGTCAAACACCCCTTAGTAGGGGCCAACCGGACAGGGGGTGCGCTGGTGTTTTATTGCGCGGAGAGAGAAGTGGGGGATCTATTTGCTATGCTCCTGGATGTACTGTAGGATTGCTGCTGTGAAGGAGTCTTCAAATAGGCCACTTCTTCAAAAGACTCTGTGTGATGTGTTGTTTTCCTAACTTGTTAAGTGACTTATTTCTTGATGTACACTGTAGATTAATTCTTGCTGTTTATGGTGACACCATCATGAGACAAGATGTAATATCACTGTAAACTATCCTATCAGAAAAACTTGTATGAGAGCTATTTTAAGTAATTAAATGAATTGGGACTCTCCGGTGCAGTTAGAAAATAGAAAAATTCTTGGCAATATGATCAGCAATACAAGAGTAGAATCTCACTTCTTGTTCCTCTTTTAGATTGCAGTGCGACAAGGATTTGGTGGACCACACAGTCAAGAAAAGGCAAGATGGATGGTTGATGCAGTCTACAATTGGTTCCAGGAGAATGGTAAATGGCATACATTAGATTTGTAGTTATGTGAAAAGTTTAAAGTTAACTCAAATTGAAGAAAGTTATTGCTCATTACTCTTGATTACAATTTTTGGTATAGAATGGATATTTGTTGTCAGAGTTTGTATTACATACTGTATGCACTGTGCATTCTAAAATATGACATACTTCATCATTTAACATTTTTGCATACATACACATTCATATACAGTGCCATTAGTAAATTACTGCTATAATACACTTTTACTTGTTAGGATAAATCCAGTAACAGTACTCTTTGAAAGGAAGGGCCATTAGAAAAGTGTCTGCCCAAATAACACATCAGCATTGGCACACTAGAATTATGAAATCCGGCTTCATTATGTCTGCAAAGTAATCAAGCGATCAGTAACAAATGTACATCACATATGTCCAACAGTGTGTAAATAGATGATGTAATTATTATCATAGAACTTAATGTTTCAATAAGCTTCAAGTATGAGACTTTGACAAGTTTACTTTGTAAATTCTGTTTGATTCATGTTGCTTTTTACTTTTTCAGAGGGAATAGAATCATTTGAATTGGAGGACTTTTTAGCTGATATCTTGGATCATGAATTTGACACGATTGCTGAAGATGACAGCTTAGCAGCGGTGAGAAATGATGTGAAGCTATTGCTTTCAACTTTTTTTTCTTCACGTTCAGTACAGTTTTTGAATTTGCTGTATTTTTTTTCTAATCTTTAGGACGAAATGAATTGCATATACTTTAAAATTTCATGTTTTCATGTCAAAAGACAGAAACTGGTAGAAATGACCTGCAGGTATGATAAAAGTTACAAAATTAAAGAGAAGGACAGTTTTATTTGTACCTGGCAAAGAAACACTTTCCTTTTTTTTAAAGACTGCAGAATGTCCTTATTCAAGCTTAATTTTGCTCCTTTATACATAGCATGTAAATTTTATATAATTTTATACTTAGTTCTTTCTTCGTTGATATTTTGATTATGGTTGTGTAGAATGACTTTGTCATGTCCTTGCTAATGAGTGCTCTCTCCATTTTCAATGTGAATTTTTATTTTCCAACTCTAGGTTTCAGAGAGCATATGCACCAATTTCCAGCTTTGTCAATCTGGCCGCGTCCAGTCTGTACTCGACAGCATTCAGAGCGCCCCCATGGCCAGGATAGGTGACTGTGTCGCAGATGCTGCAGAAAACATGGACGAAGTATGTAAAATGAGTACCCGCTGAGAGACACATGCAGATTGAATTGTTGTCAGTCTCTTCCCTTGTAGTCTGATGTGAGCCCTGTGTCACATCAGCTAGATGAGCAAATGACTCCAGTTGCATAACTAACGTAAGAACCCCCCCCCCCGAGAAACAATAGCAGACAAGACAATCAAAATGTCACCTAATATATGGCATATATTCAGTTTTGAAGTTTTGTGGGCCTGCTTGGCAGTGAAGCTTTCTTGTAATATGTTGTGTCTTAAGAGGGTGCAAGGTCATAGTTACCTGAAATGTCTTGACAGAATCACTGTGTGTCAAAGACTAACAAAGGGAGTAGGGAATATGAACACCTGGTCTCATTGTGGTGCCTTTAATTTTTTTTTACCCCTAAACCGAACAGCATGGGGATAAATGATAATAATAATAGTGAGACTCTTATAAAGCGCACATTTCTACCTGAAAAAGATACTCAAGGCGCTATAGAACAGAGTACATATTGTGTCTCACGTTACAACAGTATCACAGAAACTAAGAAGACAAACCAACAAACAATAGGCCTATATACGTACACATACTATACATACAGGTATACAATATTCTTAATTTAAATTGAAAGTATATGTCTTGAGATTCTTTTTGAAACCATCAATGGAAGATGCTTCTCTAAGAGATTTTGGTAGGCCATTCCATAGTTTTGGGCCCATATATGAAAAAGCCTGATCCCCCCCAATTATGCTTGATTCGAGGTACACCTGTACCTGTAATTTTAGCGAGCTTGATGAACGGAGATTACGTGGTGGTTGGTGAAGATGAAGACTATGGGATGCCATAGAGTGAGAAGGCTGGCCCAGCTCAGAAATATTTGAGAATCCTTGTAATGGAGAAAACAATATAGGCACTGTGAGTACACCACTTGCTGTTTTTTGTGATGAAAGAAGTGAAGGAACTTACTTAAATCTTGGCAATTATCTCTGTCTACTCAATCACACTCGGTTTAATGGGTAGAGCATATTTTTGTAGCTTATTTTCTGTTGCCAATCTCCATTTGCTTCTCACTGTGAAGGATGATAATGAGGAGGGCGGGGCAGTGCAGGATGCTAACGTCAGGGCTATGCTTGGCGGCATGGGGCTTGGGCAGTCACATGATAGGCAGAATGCAGAGTCAAGTGAGGTCAACCATGATGCACCAGATGCATCATCATCTACAGGAGACAGCAGGGCCTCAACATCAAGTGAGTACAGATGAAGATGCAAGAGTTGAACACATTCATACACACTCAAATTCAGTTCAGTTCAGTTCAGTTGAATGTCAGTGCACCATAATTCACAAGTCTTTTATATAAAATAAGAAAGGGTTCTGTTCTATTTATTTTTTGTGATATGCCAATTCCTTTCTAACTGGAGGTACTAAAATAGTTTGTTTACATTTCAACATACAGAAACAGTGCTTTTGTTTCAGGTGATTCTTTGGTAGTGAAGGATAAGGTCAGAATCTTAGCAGAATATGTTGAAGTGTTGTAGTCTTTGTGCAGGAGGACATGCAGCCAGTGTCAACGGAAGGGTATTGCGGTGTATAATCAAAAAGTGTGTAAGACTAAGGTGCTTACTTAAAAGAAATTCCACAGATATCACAACATGGTTTACCTATTAGACAAAATGGCTGTGATACAACAAACACTTGTGGAACAGATAAGGGTTTTAATCCTGGGAGTGCCATTTTTTTTCTTGTTCTATTATAGACTGTTTCACTGTACAGTTCGCTGTATCATCAGAATCTTTTTAGTCGAGAATAGATCTTAAACCTCTGATTTTTTAATTTTCTCTTTACTTTGACAGGTAAGCAAAACCCTGATGAAGACGATGATGGATGGACAGTGGTTGGGAAAAATAAAAGAAAATGACGCTTTGGGACTATGAACAATACATTGTAAAAAGTGTTTATGTACAGTCATCAAATTTTATATCAGCTATGCCTCATGGAGGGGCTTTGTTCTACCATATAAAAGCCTCTCCATATATATATTTCCCCCTCTCATCTTAAGCTGTGCATGAGTGTGGCTAATATGTCTTCTAGAGGGTTCCATGATATTTGCTCCTGCGACAATTGCTCCCATGAAATATGTGCTAAGCCAAACATAAATTTTACCCACAAATATGACCCTAACCCTAATCCTAATCCTCACATCAAACTAAACCTAAAACCGTAGCACAACCTGAACCCTAACCCTAAGTCATTGGAGAAAATAAGACTGGAGCAGTTGTCGCAGGAGAGAGAGTAGCCCATATTTTCCAGCCTTCCTAATTTCTTCCAAATTTTGTGTTGGGCGTTAGGTATTGAAATCAATTGCATTTGCTTCAAGAAAAGAAAAATGAGGGCAAGGGCAAATGATGTGTACTACCTCTATGACACTATACCCAGTATATCATTGTCATTTTTGATTGGGTAAAGTCTTGGCTCTGTTTAACCTCCGTCTCGAGCATTGGAGCAAGCTTGTAATACATTTGACTTGATCTAAGGCTAACAATCATTGCTAGGCCACACAGATTCTGTCGGCTGTGTTGCAAAGGTTGGTGACCTCTAGGTACAACACACACCCCAGCCATTGTTGAGGCATTGAAAGGTGTGCAGCCGTTCTATACTTAAGGCAAAATGTTCAAGACCATAATTTTAAGAGTAATCAGGGTGATAATTTCTTGCATATTTTTGACAATTTGAAATCGTACTATTCTTATGTGATATGATTACAGTGGACACACTGCATTTTAAATGTCTTTTATTTTCATTACAGTAATACACCAGGAGGTGTATTATTGCTTGTATAGCAAATATAGATTTTGTGATATATATATTGTATAATCATTAGATGAAGAATTGAGATCCCAATGGAATTGTATGTCCTGAGAATATTTAAGTTGACTATGGTACCACCAGAACTCATGCTTGAGTCAAGCCTAGATCACTGGACTGAATTCACACCACCACAAATGCTTTCTTGGTGTTAGCCTTTAGTCAAGGCTTCTTTGGCCTGTAATTATTCACTTTTTCTTATTAATCGTGGGCTGCCTGGGACTCCTTTGAATGTTGTACGTGATTTTATAGCACCTAGTAAGTATTTTGCATGGCAATTTTGTCCTGATTAGGGGCTAGATTGGTAGGTAGGTCTGGTGTCGGTTTTAGTCTCCAGACAAAAGTTGGAGTAACGCCCTCATTTGGACAGGTGAGCCTGATTCAAACCGTGATTGAGCACCAACCGAGACTCTGATTGATCAGCTCAGAGTGGCAATTTTGTACAATGGGAGTTCCAGTGGAAGTACAATGGTGTATGATTCAAGACTGGCTTTATCCCTCACTGACAGATTCCTAAGAAGGGATTGTCCAAGGTGCCCCGTGTGATAGACATGATATGACATCATAATCCATGATAGTAACTACCATAGATTCAAGTGTCTGTGATGGTTACTATCATAAATGATGATGTTACAGTTACACAATGCTCTTTGCTGAGAGCAAGGTTTACGTGGAGACTAGGAGATACTGTAATTTTACCATTTTTTTTTCTGATGAGGAATGAACTTTAATGTACCTTTCACTGAACCTTTGAAAAGGCAGTACAGTACTATCAGTATCCAGACCTCTGAGAAAGTTCACAATGTCAACTGGAGCATAGCAGTGTATGGTATATGTGATTACTGAATCCTGTTGTCCATTCTTAAAAAGGAAACTATGAATAAGATTCTCACAGCCAATGAAGGAGTTCTGCCAGTGTGATATTGCTTGTTGAGTAGCTATAGAAAGACACATGGTGGATTATGCATCTGCAACACTATTTCTGTCACTGTCTAATGACTTTTTCATTTCATTTCATTTCATTTTATTGTTTCTGTATGGCACAATATAATGAACTCTGATCACTTTCAGAAATAAACATATGATTCATAATAATTCATGGCTGATTTTGCACATGACAGGTAATCAAATCTTAGTGACAAAGAACGAAGACATAATGATAATAAACAAAAAGTCAAGGTACCATACAGGAGGATCCCCAGTAAGCCGAGCTTGATATTGGGGCCTCATACACAGATAAATGAATAAACAGTTTCAACCAACTGTCGGTGTACTTAACTACAACAAGACAAACAAGTTTTACACAACAAAAACAGTTACATAACAAAACATACACGGACATGTACGCAGGTGATGCTAGAAAGAAAAACAAAGAAGGGGACAGCGATAATGAAAGATGGTGAGAAAGAACAGGAGAGAGAGAGAGAGAGAAATAGAAAGACTCCTCGTTCACTGTACAATAACACACTGTGCAAATACAACACTATTGCAGGTGCATACACCCTGTTGCCAGGTAACGGCTGGGTGTAGCAAAGAACGGACCAGTTACATCTGTATATAAAAATAGAGAAACATTCCATGGCATGCCTACAACAGAAGGCAGAGTACAACATAGAATGAAGATGCTTCAAGTAACAAAAGAAATTCATGTTCTGGATATGTTAATTAAATCACTGATATTTAGCAACAAGCATATGTTTAACACATCTTTTAAAGGAACCAATCGTGCGAATTGCACGGGACTGAGATGGTAAAGAATTCCATGCGTCTGGGGCAGTATGCCGAATTGATTTTTTAGCTAAACAAGTTCTGGGATTTATAAGATGAATATTGGAGGCATTTCTTGTAGGGTAGGAGTGGATTTGTTTATTGAGTTGGAAAATATTCATGAAATAAGGAGGTAAACACTGAATGTTGTAGCGAAACATGAAGGTAGCAGTCTGTAAAAAATTTATGTCATCAATTTTCAGAATTCTATGCTTCCAGAAGTTCTGGTGTAAACACAAATAAGAATACATGTATTTGCATTTCTGCCCCCTTTACCGCCATGTTCAATGATCAGGGTTGTAGTTTCTGAGTATACAGTCGACACTGCTGAATCAAGACGACTCAGGAGTAAGACCTGTGTCCCAATCAGGCAGCTGTCCATATGATAGATGTCAAAATGTTGCATGCTACAAATGTATGTGCTTGGCTGAAGTTGGGACTAGGCTGGGCTCAACGTGCTGCTGGGCTATGTGATGCATTGTCCAGCCACAAATATATACATGTAGGTATTGCCCAATATGTCATCCATGACTGGCAGAAGTTGTTGCACATTTACAGAATTTTCTTCCGTAAGTAAGATGGATGCATACAAGGTTTCTATTTTGCACAAATACTGTAATGAAAATGCACAGGATCTTGTATGACTGATGTTTTGCCCCATTGAAGCAGTAAAAGATATCATTGCTCATGCCTTGGGCATGGCGCTGTGATACAATTTGGTCTCCATTAAAGGTGTGTTGCTGTTTATCAAAGTCCCAATAAAAAGGCGGTGGCCGTCAAGGGCTGAATGCTGTGCATGTATTTCCTGACCAAGATGGCACTTTCTGAATTCATATTGTATGTAGAGAGTTTTAGGAAGGGCCATTTTAAGTCCGTGGTTACTCAGTATGGAAATGGCTGCAGTCTCCTATTTCTCCCATTATAAGTACATTTTTTGTCTTAGCCATTTCCTGTGAAAATCAAATATATTTTGTTTTCAATTTTCAATAACACTCCTCAATTTAATGGAATAAGTTGTTTAGGAAGTGCCTCTAGTATATTTGAAGTAGGAAATGGAGCACAGATGATGTGCAATATATCAAATGATATCAAAGTTATTTTAAGACATTGAAAAATTGTTGGTACATGTAGTATGTACATGCCATTTAACTTGAAATTCCATGAAGTATTGAAGGAAAGTTTTCTAACAAGGATGATTTTCATTAAAATGCTCTCTCATTTAAATTTTAATTTGTGTAAAATTTCTTTGGCCTTTTTTTCCACATGAATGTGGGAAAAGGGACTAACACAGTGATCATTTTATATTTGTATTTTATGAAGGATGCAGACACAGTTTTATGTAGAAATTGTATCATCAAAATTATGAAATACAGCATTTGTCTAAACTTTGCCATTGGAGTCACCATGATACTACCAAGTGGCTGTAGTAGTAACCACAGATTTGATAAATCAGCAGATCTCGTGCCATCCTATGTAAGAGATGACACTCATATTTATACTTTAGGTAGCTAAGTGGGTTGGAATGAAGCGTTTGTCTATGTCACCAGTGTATTGGATTTAAAGAAATTGATGTATACCTATATTAGCAAATTTCTGGTTTTGAGAGCCTTTTGTACAAATCTTGTACAATGACAGAACTAATGGTCCATCTGTGGAAAAAACTCAATGGGAGGTTGTGACATGGTGCATTTATTGTATCAGTGATACCGTGATATATTGAAGGGGAGTAAATGCTTGGCAAATGTTTGGAAGTGCAGGTGATTTTAATACAGTGGAGCCATCATAGTTGCATTGCAATGTACCATACCTGGCACATACATCATCTATCAGGGTGTATGTCATTCTCAGCACAAACCCTTTTACATGCCAGTGAGGTGCTGATTAATAGTGTTTCCAGTATCGAACAAACTTAGCTGCATGCCACCAGAATCTTCTGATATAATGTTGATATAAAGCTGTGTAACAATTGGGGTCAAATATAAATGCTAATGGCTTCAAAAAAGAGAAACTCTGTTAATGACAGAATTAAAAATACATGTACTCTTATTTCCAAGGACAGTAGTGTTGGAAAGAAAAAAAAATCATTAAAGAGACCATTTAATAGTATACAAATGACGCACAGGTCTGAGTGCGTCAGTCGGAATTGTGTGCATAAGGTAACTATGGAATGCTTAACCCACGAGGCGAAGCTGAGTGGGTTTAGGCTAAATTCCATAGTTACCGCATGCACACTATATTCCGACTGACGCACGAAAAGACATGTGCGTCATCTGATTTATACAATGGGTAATTTTCTTGTCAAAAACCCATTTTTTCTATCATGTTACCCGATGACAAAATTACTGGATGCATTTCCTTTTGGCTTGCCGTAAACGAGCATGCATCAGTTTTTACTGGACGCACGGCCAGCCATGCATCAGTATTTACTGGACGCATGGCCAACCCGAGTGCGCGAACGCTTGCTTAGTGCGCAAACCTTTGTAACAAGTACGCGTACTCTTGCTACAAGTGCGCGATAACATGTTTACCACTGTGACTCAGCGTACGTAGCGTGCGGCCAGTAAAAATCAACACATAGCTCTCGACCAATCAGATCGCAGGATTCTCGCTACCCATTCTATAAATAGTGAATAGCACAGTTGCATTTGTTCATTAATCTCTTACTGGTAACTGCATAATGCTCACAACTACTGCATGCAGTGTGTGTGTGTGTGTGTGTGTGTGTTTTAATGCATTTGAACACCATCATGCTGCTAAAGTAAAGTTTTGACAAGCTCTGATCTTCAACCACCACAATATTATACTGTACAGTGACTCTGGGTTTTCCCAGGATCGGACCTATATTTGGACTTTTATCTGGAAGAAAAGACAACAGCATATATTGTAGACCCAATGAACAGTTCTTGTGTGAGGCACTGGACCTCACTGTTACCACTGCACAAAGAAATATGATGCATATTGAGAGCTCTCATTGTCTGAGGCAAGAAGCTCATTTCACAAGTTGAAACCAGAAAGTAGCCATCATGTACTGGAGTGATTAATTTACCTGTGTGCAGCTTGATTCATTGGACATGGATGTGATAATAAACTCTGGGAGGCATATCAATCATCATCTCCATTTGTGCTTTCAGCCTCTTGAGTTGAATTTGAGTTACCATAAAAAGGCATACAAACACTCAATAACAGATACAGACATCCAGACTTACAGACCAGACATACTCAAATACACTCTAAGGCAGCAGTCACTTTTTTGCTAGACAGTGTTAAATGATGGATGTCCGACGGATAAAACTTTGCGAAAGAAAATTATCCGGTGGTAAAAGCTGTCTCTGTTCCTCGTTGATGCTCTCATGAATAAAGTAGGGAGCAGCTGTTCGGTTTACCAGTAGCAAGGCGTGTCATGTTCTAGCCTCGAATTGCCTTAGAACCGCGAAAATAACAACACGCGAAAATAACAATGCGCAAATAGTTACGTTCAGTTAGACCGTCGCAACCGCGAAATCAACAACACGCGCAAATGTCCTCCAAGTAGCAATTCGCGAAAATATCTGTACGCGAAAATTTCAGCTTGTACAGTATATGCTGCGTACTGCACTTGCTCAAGAGACACATAAAATCACTTTGTAAGAGTTTGAATTAAACAAATACAATTCCAGAAGTAAACATACTCACTATTCACAATCTTTCATTTCAATAATTTCTTGTGATTTATTGATTATCATGATTAATATCATCACATGACAGTTGTTTTTCAAATGGTCTTGTGACCAGCATATGAGACAGTATGGCGTTTGGCATAATGATCCAATGCACTTTTGCCGAATTCAACACATTATTCTTGTAGGTATCTCCTTTCTCTGTCATGCACATTACCCACTGTAAGCTGCTGCATGTACATCATTCAAAACTGAATCTACATATACAACTGTATCAACGTTTTTGCATAACAAATAACTGAAGGCACCGACAAAAAAAAAGTTAAGTCTCTACCACCCTATGCCATTCAAGTATTTGTGTGTTGATGGTCCCTTACTCCTAGAGAATTTTTGCGCATGGCATCTAAGTCATCCCCATACCAAATGCAATGAGAGATATGGTTTGGAGTAAGAGGGCACTTCAGAAATAAAACATATGTTTGAGATGAGAACGAGACACCAAAATTATTGTGGCAAGGGTTAATGAAAAGTGATAGGTATTGAGTGCTTACAAAGTTGATACATAAATTCTGGCTTATTAAGCACTGCATGGTACCTCACATTAGTGAAATACGACAGCATGGCTCAAGAGAAGGAGATGTAGTATACATTGTAGGAATAACAGTAACTGATGGCAGACTGATATTGGGTGATTAACATTTAATATTAATGCTTGTTATACACTGATGGCCATTGCACTGAATATGTTACACATATCTGTATTAGTTGCGAGTTTACACCTAAATTAGTAAGTTTTAGGCTCCTTTTCTTGATCTTTATCAAACTTTTTGAAGCAGACTCAAGTTTTAAATTGTTACTAAAATCATGGCATTCTTTCTTACCAAGAGCACAAGCTGTTACACTGGACATGTCTGGCTATATTAACCCTTCAGCCCTTGATATACACCTGCCTCTTAACCCGTTGAGGACGAGTCCAGAATCCCGACTTTGGCAAGCGCCTATGGGAAATGCGTGTTGTAACAAAATCAAACCGTCCTCAACGGGTTGAAACTCACTGAACTGCCCGCAGTCGCCCTTTCTGTACGCGTGTGTATGGGCACAGCGATGGAGTGCACACCTACGGAAATATGTGTTGTTCTTTTAATATGGTTTATACCATCCCTGTTCATATTTGTATCACCCGACTGTGGAAGTTAATATTAACGCAACAAAAGAACAAAAAGCAAAAACAAACAAACAAACAATCAATCTATTTAAACCAATGCAAGAAATTTGAAATATGCTTCTGTTTAAAGTGACTGGAAAGTTTGATATTGCAAGAAACCTCTGGCTGCCAATAGGTTAAGAGTAAAGAGACATTACACTACATTCTCTCATTTATTACATTGTTAATTCAGATTCTGCATAGCTCTTCATTTCATCTCTGTTTCTCAACTTTTCTAAACTGTCAGAAAATTACTGGCACAGATGCATATTCTGTTTCTATGAATGGCACAATAGCTCACCCCCAACATTTGCTTCCTTGTTCTTTGGTCCACAACTCGATACAATTTATCACATCGTTGTAATAGTGTGTGTTTGCTAGCTACCACACACCTGGTACAAGTCTCTCCTTTTAGAGGTGACTTTTCCAGGAAGAGACAGGTACCCTCAATGTAAACTTGTAGATTCATACAGTGTTGAAATTTTCGCGCATTTCGCGCTATCAGAAACTAGTGCAAAAATAAGAGCACGCAAATATTTTTGCTTGCCATATGTTCCTGTAGTTGATGTCCTGATACCGCAGAATTAAAAACGAGCGAAACTGTTCTTATCCGGCCGAGTGTGAAAAATAAGTCACGCGAAAATATCCACTTTTACAGTATCCAATGGGTCAGTCAAAAATTCTGACACAAGCAGATGAGCATGAAGGTCACAATTCAACATCTTCACAAGAATCACAATTCTTCTTTTAATCAAGCCTTACAGGCATCTAACGTAGCTGTTCCAGTCACATGACCATTGTGAAGTATCTTGCATAGAATTCCCTTCCATTTTACACAAAGTTAATTTCAGTAAAAATCTGTTACAAAGCATATCATTCTTGTGACTTCCACAGAATACTGTAAAAGTGGATATTTTCGCGCGACTAATTTTTCGCGCTTGGCCGGGTCAGAAGAGTTTCGCGTGTTTTTAATTCCGATTAATTAATTAATCTAGACATCACGCACAGGAACATATGGCAAGCAAAAATATTCGCGGGATTTTATTTTCGCGCTAGTTTCTGGTTGCGCGAAATGCGCGAAAATTTCAACACCGCGAAAATTTCCACTTTTACAGTATGCTCACAACAGTAAGTTGCACCCTGTAGCAATAAACAAATAAATTCCTTCTTCCAGATTCAAACAGTATTTCTGTTGAGAGTGTGTTTCGAGGATAAACATTTACTCCAACACCAATACAGATGATATGCTAATATGAACACAGACATTACTTTCACTATAATGTCTCAAGTGATTTTCAGAGTTGTTGTAAAAACAAGATTCCTCTAGCAAAGTTCATTGACATTCATGAAATGAATTTTATACATGTCTACAGTATAATCGGTGTATGTAGGTGTATTGCATGGCTGATATGTGGTCCACATGTGTTGGTTCTGGCTTCGGGAGATGATGTGATGGCGTTACAAGTGTAGGATTAGGGTATGCATAAATGGAAGGAGTGGATGAACTGATGGATGGGCAAGCAGAATAATTTGTGCCTTGGGCTCTTATTGGGGCAGTGTAACAAAAAAACAACAAACTAGAAATGTCGCTATGGCGACTGGTATGCCTCCGCCATAATGCATGATTCTCCTAATAGGTCTATAGTACATGTGGACAATGTGTGATTACATTTTCACAAAATTGGCAAAATATTGAAATGACATGTTTGTCACAAATGTGTTGAATGTTCACCTTCCTTGACCTAAGATGTTTAATTGGATGAATAGGAGTGCATGTATTTGGGGATTTAAGAACTTTAACTTGACTTTGACCCTTTCATAATTTTATGCATTGAGTAATTTTCAAGGTATGGAGAAAAAGTGCAATTTCTGTATTGAACAGTAAATTGTTATCATTTTCATCTGGCCTTTGACCCTAAGATTTATAAGAGAATCACTGTCAGGCAAAACATACATAAATATGTACTAAGTTTCAAGATACAATTGTAACTTGAGCCACTTCCGAGATATGGAGAAAGAAGTAAGGTCAGCATGTTCACTTGATCTTTGACCTTTTGACCTTTAACCTTCTTGGCAAAAAAATCCCAGAGAATCTCTATTGGGTTATTCATGCATACACCAAGTTAAAAAAAATGATCCTGCTGGCATTGCATAAATATAAGGGAAATAGTAAAATTTTGAAGTATTGTCCTTGACCTTTGACCTCTGACCTTTGACCCCATGAACCCCAAAGTCCCTAGATAACCACTGCCCATCAGTACATGCATATATTCTATGTTCCATGAAGATACCTTGAACGATTTCCAAGATACGGAGAAAAAAGTGAAATTTTAACATTTTTACTTGACATTTTGACCTTTGACCTCATAACCCAAACTTTCACCAGAGAATCTTAATTGGGTAATACATGTACACTCCTGTATACACTAAGTTTCAAGAAAATATCTTCAGGCATTGCATAGATATGGGGGAAATAATGAATTTTAAGCATTTGACCTTGACCTTTTGACCTTTGACCTTGAGCATGTGCACTCAAAAGTTGATAGGCACAACTTCACCCCCTAATACACATACATGCCAAGTTTCATTAGGATACCTCAAAAGGTCTTTTAGTTACGCTGTCAACAGAATTCATCACGGACGGACGGAAGGACGGACGGACAGACGAAAGGACAGACAGACGGACAGACAGACGGACAACCCGAAAACATAATGCCTCTGGCACCACTTCGTGGCGGAGGCATAAAAACCCCCAAAACAGCTGGTGTATAAAAAGATATTATGTCCTGCCGAAGGAAAAAAAATGCTTTTACAAGTGTTCTACGAACATTGTACAAATCTACATGATTAATAAATTTGCCCTCTTCGATGGGTTACAGGCTACACAGATGTACCTAATGGAGGACCTTGAAGTCATTCGTGATAAGTTACAAACACATAAATCGATAATGCCATGTATTTTGCAAGTGTCATCCATCACTTTACACTTCCATGCGCTCCACGCTTCCATGCTATTTGCAGTCATTTGAAACACACACATATCAAGGTCCGACTTGTAGACTAGAGCCCAGTTTACGGGAAATAAGTCCAAGTCTTGGGATCCAGCAGTACTGCACCATTTTGTGCTTACTTGGGAGTACAACTCGACGCTCCTATTTATATGTGGAAGGGATTCTTCAGTGCCTCACTTGGGTACCAGCTTGAGACTGAAGACAAGTGAGTTGGGGGTTGTGGCATCGGCGATGACCAGCTCCTGGCCAGTTGATAACCCTAGATCTGTTGAACAGATAGCAAAAGGTACAGAAGGAAATAGATTGAATGGGCAACCTTTCTACACATCGGACAATTCAATCACTCTACAAATAAATGGTGCTAATACAAAATGTAATCATTCGAAGTGGATAATAGTTTCTAAGTACATCAGTGATCACAAATGCTTTGACCCATTTGATGAATTTAATCCACACCTGTGAACTTGTGCAGAATACCCACCATTCCATGTCTATATCTACTGGTGCGTTCTACTTCCTTTGTCATACACATTACCATTACGGCTTTCGATCTTAGTGCATGAGCCACAATGGAATCAATTTTGTCAATTTTTAGCAAAATAAAGGAGTAATAAAGCCAATTCCATGAATGCGCAAATACATTATATGACCTGTGTTACAAGAATGAAAACAGAATCATGACTGAAAATGATTAAATCAATCAATCGTACCAGGCCCATTTTGTGATGCATTTGACCCTGCACTACATAAACAAGGTAAAAGATATACTGTAAAATTTTCACAAATCGGAACAGCCGGCCTTTTACGCAGCATGAAATTTTTGCAAATTTCCACTGGCATTCAATGCACATAGTGTAGACAAGAACCTTTGCATGCATTTTCATTTTGGAAATGTTGGCTGTTGTGAAATTTGCAAAATTACAATGCATGCGGACATTCCTTGTTTTACAGTACTTCTACTCATATGATTTTCCCAACCAAAACTAACAAAGTATATTCCAGTATGGAAAAAGTTAGTAAATACATAGTAAGTGCAATGTGATATATGCAAGGGGTGCACTCTTACATAGTAGTTCATGTACCATATCTTTATAATTATGGGTACCCTTTCATATATTGTATAAGCTCTTATTTTCGTGTACAGATATTTTTGCGAATCAGGTAACAGACATTTTCGCCAGGTGTTGCTTTCGCGAATTGACGCCACGGCTATTGTAAGTGCTCCATTACACTAGTGCATGGCGACATTTTTGCATGTTTTTAAATTCACGGTTCATCGGTAAAAAATCAAACCCTCGAGAAAATAAAGGCTTATACAGTAGAATGCATCTTACACACTTTCTGGTGGCTAATGTGCAATAGCGTTGGCTCCATATACTTCATACAATTACCACCCTCTCATTCCTTGACTTGGGTACAAGTCTTAGTTTTCACTAATTCCACATCAGGTGAAGACATGCCTTGGTGTTAAACCACTGGCAACTGTATGGATTATCTTAGGATTACATATTCCTACATTACCTGTGAGTCTCTTGGGTAAATTCTCCTTGGTTTTCTTCCTGATAGCCTCCACACTCTGCATGTACAAAGTTTTATTCCTGCCATTCATTGTGGTCGTAATACTTGGTGCCTTCATTTGTCTGCGTAAGGGATGAAATAGTATGACAAACATAACATTTACAGCATGAAAAATATCTTCACTACAAGATCAGCTACCAGCAATGAAAGTATCAATTGATGATATGCCAAATCAAAACTTCCATTTAGGAAAAAAGATTTTGCTAAAACAAACGTTTGTTGTATTAGTATCCTTTGTTAGTGATAGTGCTCTTTTTGCTATTTTAGCTTTGAAAAACAACAAGAACAACAAACAAAGAATTTCCATTTAGAGCAGGAAAAATTGCTTTTTGCTGTAACACACAATTGTTATTTTAGTGTTCTTTGGAACAAGCACCAGAGTACACAAGGCACAACGGCCTTTGAAGTTATCAAACAGAGCTGCTGTCATTCAGATGCTGAAGGAGAGAAGAAGACAGAGGATATCTTGTGTGGATTCTTTTCCTGGCACCATCTGTTGTGGGTCTTGTGTATCACAAGTTGGTCTTTGATCAACTGGTAATATGGTCATCTAGGCAAATGACCAGTCTATCTCATCTGTTGTATTGACAGAACAAGAACAAGAATCTACAGAATATATCAAGACTATTATTTGGTAATAACTTCCACATTCAAATATTTTGTCTTTAGTATAAGACAGAAAATAAAATGAAATAAAAGCTGGAATGAACATATACACAATTATGTACATAGACAGTCCAGGATTTCCCCCAGACGACTCACAATGTGGTGTTTTCTGTCAAGTGGTCTACCAAAGTTTGTAGTGTAGCATCCTCAGGAAATTCCAGCATCTGTGGGGCTTGGCTACAAGCTAAACAATCCTCCTGGGGGATGAACAAGTCATGTAATCAACACCATTACACTACTGTTCCTCTCTCTCTCTCTATGCATTTATGCCAGAATTGTTTTACAATCTAGTTGGTGGCTTACTCAGTACAGGAAAAAACACAATCTGCAATGTCATAACCCATTTACACTTATGCTACATGATTTATTGTTCAGTAACTCAAATATTCCAATCACTTGTGACAGCCAAGTTCACATTGTAAGCATGTTAGTATTGGGGTCAACTCGAAAGTAATAAAAACTGCTCCAGAGTCTCTAATAGGGATTTGGTTATTGCAGTATTTTACAGTTTACTGTTTCATGAGTGTGTATTGTAATTTCTTCCTTGATTCTTAAATTCCTTTGTGCTTGATTTTGTATGATTTAATAGATGACCGATTGCTCCATCTAGAGAGCTTCGAAAGTGGCAAAGTATCATGTAACATTTACATAATGACAGATAAGGGACAGTAAAAATATTTGCGCTCATTACTCTCAAACTTTGGTTTAAGTTGATGTACATTCATCATGTGTATACTTATCAAAGTGTTTGTTGGTGTAATGTCTTTATTAGCAAAACAAAAGAACATACTTATATCAAACTATAGGTAGTTTCATTTTCCCTTTTCTGAGTGTAAGACAGGTATGATTATGAACATGGTAAAATCAATACGTAGAAGAGCATCTGACGAGAAGGCAGAGCGTACGACCAGAAGCATTCTACTGCTAGCAAGTTGGTGAAGACTGTCAGTAAAAGTATCTACCTTAACTTTGGACAGAGTAGAGAGCCAAAGGTATTTCAAATGCTGGAGGGCTGACATAATTACAGAATGGTTTGGCATACTTTCAAATACAAAAGCCCTAACCTAAAGAGTGTTCAGTGACTGCATCCCAGCCACAACATTGCCATGACAACAGATATCCTTTCATAGATGTAGATGTTGAATCATCCCTTCCCTTACATATAGATTATATATATATATATATATATATATATATATATATATATATATATATATATATATATATATATATATATATATATCTTTTTCTGCATCTGTAGTGTCTTACCTTCCTCTCAGCCTCATATGTGTAAGTGTATAAGCCATCTGTGTCATTGAATACCATGTAGTTCTTCAAAGGAAAACAGCAGCTGAAATAAGAACAAACATAAAAATCATACTATTTCAAACCCCACTGAATATTCATAGTTATCTCATATAAGTATTTCATCATTAGAGAGTTAAGATACATAATGGACTCTTACAACCCATAGCATGCTCCAGAAGAACTACAGTGTAAAGGCTGAACAGAATTCTTGAATCTACCTTCATCATCTATCACCTAAAACTGTATGGCTGAGTGTGCACGTCACCTTCTACATGACATAATATTATCATCAGTTTGATATTAGTCCCTCTAAACTTTTCCCTTTCTGTCTCTGTTGAACACATCATTTCATAATATGTCACATCATCTAACTCCATAATTGTAAAGAAGTTACCTGTTAAAGAATATGGCAGATAAGGCACATTTTCAGCAAAATTTAACTGGCATTACAAATCACCTGATGGTCCCATTATAAGTCTTTACAGTTATTTAAATGTCTTTGGAAGATCAACATGACATTTAGTTTCTGTAAATTTTGACAACATCCATTACTTAAACTAGATATATCGCTACGGCGACTGATA
Source organism: Diadema setosum (assembly GCA_033980235.1). Taxonomy (NCBI): domain Eukaryota; kingdom Metazoa; phylum Echinodermata; class Echinoidea; order Diadematoida; family Diadematidae; genus Diadema; species Diadema setosum. Next base: position 16,297,814 of record CM067060.1, on the reverse strand, counting down.
TGCCTCCGCCATAATGCATGGTTCTCCTAATAGGTCTATAGTACAATGTCTTGACAATGTGTGATGACAGTTTCACACAATTGGCAAAATATTAAAATGACAGGTTTGCCACAAATGTGCTGAATGTTCACTTTCCTAGAACTTGGTTCAATTGGATGAATTATTCAAATGTCAGAGTGCAGGTATTTGGGGAACTGATGATTTTTACTAGACTTTTGACCCTTTTATAAGTTTATGCATTGAGTAATTTTCAAGGTATTGAGAAAAAGTATAATTTCAGTATCAAATGGGAAAATAGCATTATCTAAACCTGGTCTTTGACCTTTGACCTCACAGTTCCACAGAGAATCACTGTTAGGTAGAACATGCATAAATATGTAAGTTTCATGATGATACCTTGAGTTACTTTTGAGATATGGACGAAAAAGTGCAATTTAGCACTTTCACTTGACCGTTTACCTTTTGACCTTTGACCTTTTGGCAAGAAACTTCCCCAAAAATATATATTGGGTAATACATGCCATACATCAAGTAAAAAAAAAAAAAAAAAAAAAAAAAAAAAAACAACCTTCAGGCATATTGCATTTTAAGGAAAGTAGTGATATTTTGAGGAGTTGACCTTGACCCTTGACCCCCCTGACCTTTGACCCATGACCCCCAACTTCCCTAGATAATCACTGCCCATCAGTACAAGCATATATACTAAGTTCCATGAAGATACCATGAACCATTTGCGAGATATGGAGAAAAACATGAAATTTCAATTTTTTTTTCACAAAATAACCTGTGACCTTTGACCTTTGACCCTGTGACCCTAAAATCCACACAAAGTATTATCCCCCAAGGATATACCCTCATACCAAGTTTGATGTAAAACCACCACACGGTTCTTGAGATATCGACAAAAACAAAACGGGACGGACGGACGTACGTACGGACGTACGGACGGACGGACGACCCGAAAACATAATGCCTCCGGCCACTTAGTTGCGGAGGCATAAAACAGAATGACTGCTTTATGAAGATTCCATAGTAACCACACCAATTGAATACCTTGTGGCAATCTTGAAGGCCTCTGTGACACATTGGGCTGCAATGACTGCATTGGTAGAGGCTACAGCTGGGATTATTCTCTTCACCACTCCTGGAAATATACAATGTGTATAATTAAATGAAACAAGAATAGATGAAAATTAACCTCTCATTCCTATGCCTGTGAATAATGCTCAGCTAATGTCACTTTGGATAAACTCACGCAACTTTGTGGGTAAAGAAAAGGACTCAAGTTTGCATTCTGCTGTGTTATTGTGCCCAACTTTCCTGTCTTATATCACCACATTTTACTCCTTTAGCGCAATGTACTCCTTTTTAAATAGCTTACTTAAATGCATGATCTTTTTTTTTTTTGCTAATGAATGGTTGAAGAATATGAATATCTTTTATGCATGCATGCATACATGTATGTATGCATGAATGTTTGTATGTATCTATGTTTGTAAGCATGTGTGTGTATTTATGTATGTTAATGTGTGTGTATACGTACGTCTTTGCATACATGTACCAGTAATTATGAATGTACACAATATACGGATGTACAGTGTACATGTAGGTAGGCAGGTAGGTAAGTATGTTTGCAAATATGAATTTTTTTTTTTTATGCACGTTTGCATAAAAAGACAGTATGCAATAATGGATTAAACATAAACTCTCAAGTATTCATATACAATACTTCCAGTATTTGCCTTCATTCAGTTTGCATGAGTGCATAATACATTGACTGAATTTAAACACTTCCAGTTTTTCATTCACTGCAGAAGTGAGCGGGAGGGGAAAAAGAAAAGGAGTTATTGGTGGATTGATGGCAATTTAGTGGATAAATGGCCACTTGTTGCACAAAGGGGCACAAAGCAAACATCACACCACCTGCCAATGACGACTTTGCTGCCTCGCATGCATGAATACGACTATTATTCTGACTGCCCCACAGTGAGAACAGCTCAATTCAGTTATTCTCTCATCGATGGCAGGAACGCTAGAGTAATGGTTCCAATTCTCTCCCCCTGCCTAATCCTTTTACAGCGAGATGAAAGAAAATGTACGATTGTTCCTCACTTTTCTCTCTTTCTGCAGTCTCTGTCTCACACACACACACACAAACACATATATTTATCCTTAGGTCTCTGTCTGTGTGTTTGTCTGTCTGTCCACTGATCTCTCATCCTCTCTATGCCTCTCTCTCTCTATTTCAATATCTATGTCTCTCTGTTATGCTCATGCTCACACAGGTCTCTGTCTGTCTGTGTTGTGTCCATCTATCCCTCCCTCTAACACACACACACACACACACACATCTATCTCTATGTCTGTATGTCTGTCTGTCCACCTCTCTCTCTCTCTCTGTTTGTCGCTTGATCTCTCACTCTTTCTTTTCCTGCCTGTCTCACATGCACACAATTCTCCCTTTCTGTTTCTGTCTGTCTGTCTGTCTGTCTGTTTGCCTGTCTCTATCACTTGCTACCCCCTCCCCCTTTCTGTCTGTTTGGCCCGTCTACCCGTCTCTTGTCACTTACCCCATTGCCCTTTATATCTGTCTGTCTGTCTCTCTTTCACTTCACTATTTCTGTTTATGTTTGTTCATTAACATATTTATTTCCATGTCTCTCTCTTACACATCCTCCCTGTTATCTTCACATATACAGACACACAGACACAGATGCAGACACACACACACACACACACACATACACACACCGTAACTAGACACTCGTACTACCAGTAGTCTTAAATCAACTTCTGCTGCCATATGATTTCACTACTCTCAAAGGACAATGACATGAACAGTGATGTGTGGGTGAAATGTCAAAACATGATGACACCACAAAACAGTTATAATTTCTTTGATATCTCTTTGACAGATAAGAAAATAATCAATGTTTTACTCAAAGTTATAACGCCCATGCACTCTGTGTTTCATGATTCAAGTTCAGCCCTTTGCAGGTACATCAGAACTTTCTCTCTTCGATAAAACATTCAACTGTGGCTGAAAACCGCATGTTGATTCCCCACTGTCAACTTGGTTATATTTACCCTTTGTAATGATGTGTTTCATTATCGGCCCTTCATTCATTCATTTATTTCTGATTCTATCTCCATTTTTTTTTTTCATTTGTCAGAACTTTTTAGTCCTAAGTAAACTTTTCTTATCTTAGTTCGATTGCCATATCATGTTTCTATGTTCTGTGTCATGTGAAATATGAAGTTTTGTATTTTTGGTATTTGATATATTTGAACACTACTATTGATATGAACCCAGTGTTTTGTGTAATAATAATATATTTTTGATGAATGTAATATTGATTGTTGTTTTGTAATATAGTGTAAGTGGTAGTTTTACTGTTATGATGAAAAATATGTGTGATTATGATAATAATAATTTGAATTTTGTTGCAGGGAATAAGAAGAGGTTGAAGGAGAAGAGGTGAAGAAGAGGATGTTAAAGGGATCATACAGTTTTGGTTGAGACCTAATTTCAGGTTTCTAACATTTTTTGGTGAAATAATGAGAAACCTCTTATGAAATATGAAAGAGCATGTAATTTTATGAGGAATTCAACATTTTTTTGATGAAGGTTGGTTTTAAAATGGCTGAGATATCCAAAAAAGAGCGATTCTTTATTACAATTGTTTTGTTTTACTTTGTTTTTGGATGTTTCAGTCATTCCAAACCCGATTTTCATCAAATAAACTTTGAATTCCTCTTAAAATTGTATGCTCTGTACTATATCACAAGTGTTTTCTTGGTATCTCGCAAAAAGTTAAAAGCCCAATTCTCATCTCCACCAATACTGTACCATCCCTTTAAAGTTTATGAGGAGGGGAAAAAGTGAGATGAAGAAGAAGAAGATGAGTAAATGAGAAAGAAGTTGGCTTTTTAGTACAGTTATTTGCATAAGCGATAATGATCATTATTGAAAATGAGAATAATGGTGTTAAAAATGTTAATTGTAATATTTGTTTTTGTTTTGTTTATGGTAAAGGTTAACTTTACTGTGCAATAGTTAACATTCTTCAAATGTATTTTTGTATATACCTTAATGTATTCATGCTGATTCATGTAAAATGTCCGCAATTCGGCCTGCGTCTTGCAATGGATGTTATCCAATAAATACCTTTCAATAAAAAAAAAACAAGCTAGGTGACATATTTTAATGTGGTAATATATATTTTCATGTTGTTTGCCGGTATGCTGCTGTCAATAACATCACAAAATGCTATAGTTCCTAGGAAGTAGATGGCAGAGAAAACAAGGAGGAAACAATAGCAAAACAATGTGAGTTTGCCAAATGAAAAAAAACATTCCATTGCTACCATATGTATACATTCTATTGAACCTTAACCCTATTCTAACTGCGGGGGGGGGGGGTTAAATTGACCCCCACCTCGACGTTTCGCGCCACGATTTCACAACGCGCAAAGATTTTGCCGCGTCGTTTCACGACTTTTTTCATTGAAGTCTCCCGCATATTTTGAGACCAAATATGCGACGTCTGGGTACACCATTTTGAAGTTACGTAATGTTTTGCATATGCATGTCAACCAAAAAACAGCTCAAATTCATGATATCTTGTGCAAATCCAATGCAAATTGTGTTTTTTGGTTAAATTGATATAGATTAGATTATTTCAACTTTTAACCATTGAAATTAATCAATTCTGGTGTAGATAAACCTGAAAAAGTGCCTGCAACAAATTTTGGCAAAAAAAAACAATAGAAAGCAAAAGGTCGAAAAAACAATAAAATACATAAGAAATTAACAAAACAATAAAAAAACAAAAGAAATTGATTTCGATTGTGCTAATTTTTTACAAGAAAATTGTTTGATGTGTCTTGAGGAATTTTGACACAAAAATTTAGCAATCCTCCAGTCTTTTTAATGGAGTTATAGGTGAAAATATGATTTCATGCACAAATTTGCATAATTAATTTATCAAAAATAGAAAGGCAATATTTTTTCTATTGTATGACCATGTTATCTTGTAGCTGACATCAAGCTCTATCGTGAGGCAAAATTTCGCGGCGATCGCACAATCGGCAGTCGAGATCTGAAGAGGGGGTCAAATTGACCCCCCCTCAGTAAAAACTTGGTCTCAAATAGCCCAGTTAGAATAGGGTTAAATCCAGGAGGTATTGCTCTCTGTCAATTTTCTTTGGTGAAACCATCATAAAATAAATTGTATGGCTCTGAAGGCACCTAAATATTTTCCTTTATATATTTTCTTTCTCTTTTATTCTATATTTTGGTAATTGCCTGGAAGGTTTTGCATGATTGGAAAAATTTGGTAAGTGTTTAAAGTGAAAACGTAGTTTTGGTAAGGGTTTGTGAACCTGTCTGACACCATTTCATATTTGCTTGCAATATATCGAAAGAGTCTACAAAGAAACTTACCTGGCTGACGCGATTTCCCGGGATATGAGTCGTTTTGGAGTATTTTGAGAAAAATAATAAAGTCGGAAAACCGACTTTTATTCCAGAAGGATCCAGACTAACTCGGTCTCAGGGAAAACTCGACCCTATTTCAGACAATTTACACGCAGTTCGTGATCGCCATATTCTACTGTATAATACCAAATGAGGCCTAACTGAACAGACAGGAAAGTGCGTGCTAATCCTGTACAAAACAAATGGACAGCGCGCAGTCCTCAAGTCTATACGCACATCACCCAGTTGCTGAGACGCGCTGTCTTTGAAGGTTTTGTTGTTGTTTATCAAGCGTCTTTGATTGTTTTTAGAGGTGCTTGAGAGGCGCACACTAATTTTGCATGCGCGCCAAAGAGGTTTTTTGATGCAGGCGTTGTAACAACTCGGACCATTACTGCGAGTAGCCAGAACGCGAAGCGCTAGTTTATACAGGCCGCTCCCATAGTACAACACTGTCCAATCCAGAGGGACAACCAATACAACTCAGCCCGCCGTCAAAGCGAGGCCGAGTTATCCCCGAGTCCGAGTTTAGCCTGACCTCACTGAGGTAAGTTCTGAGACTGAACCTTTTTGGTTAATATTTCGCATTTTCATCGTTACCCATCGAATATCCTGTTATTACAGCGTTATTCCGCACATTTCCTTGGTATACGTTCACGTTTGGGAGCGAAATTGACAACTTTTGCAGGCATACCAGAACTGTGTTTTGGCTTTGAAAGATTTGTGTGGACAGTACACAAGAGATCTGTCTCCATATCACACATTGTGGTTGCTATGGAAACATCATCTGTGGAAAAAGATTGTGACTGACCTTGTGTTAACCTGTAGGTTACCCCTGAAATGTTGAATTGATCCGCCCTCTCCTGAGCCTTCTCAAAGATCCACTGAATGTGGGAGGGGTCGTCACCATCGATACCAACACCAGCTAGATGGAGCAAGAAAGAGAGAAAGAAAAAGATAATGTTGACTCATCAAGGGAACAGCAAAACTACAGGCAAAGTCTACAAACATCAAAGGAAAGTCAGATGTAAGGTAAGTTAACTTACAAATGAAACACTTGTGAGAAATTAAAAAATAAATTTCCATAGACACTTCACAGCTGATGGACATTTGAAACATGGGAAGTAGTTGTCGACTATGTCCAGGGCACAATTTCATAAAAAGTTGATATGATAGCAACTCTTGTTGGAATGGCAATTGCCATGGCAATGACAAGAATCCAGCTTCCTGATTGGCTCTTACTCTGGGTAGTTGCCATAGCAGCAAGAGTTGCTATCCTAACATCTTCTATGAAATGGGGCCAGATATCTGTTTGTTCCATCTTGTACACAAAGAAATAAGCTTATGGAGAAAAGGGTGTATGTTGACATCTCTGGATTACTCAATATGCAATGCTGACCCAGTTGTTGCATAGTTTTGCAAACTACGAGCAAACAGCTTCCAGTCACGCCATGATAATTGACCTTGGAGTCTGTGGATATGATCTGTGTCTCTCTTGGTTCCACAACATTTGCTCCTGCGACAATAGTCCCCATGAAATATCTGCACGCTAAGCCAAACACATAACCCTGACCCTAATTCTAATCATCGCATGAAACTAAACCTAAAACCCTAAGTCGTTGAAGAAAAGACCGGAGCAACTGTCCGAGGAGCGAATGTCCTGTCACCATCTCTCTCACCTCCAAAGGGCTCCTCCTGGGGCCATAGCAGCACCTTGGCGTACTCGATGCAGTGCTCTGGGAGGCGGGGTGTATGGGCGATGGTGCACATGGGGAAATTGACCTGACAATGAATGGAAAGAGTTATCATCGGAAACTTTGCATCTGGTATAATACTACAATTAGGATTTGCATGATTAAACAATGCATCATTATCTTGACAAATAGTTGGGGTTAATCATCATTTTTGCATTTGTCATATGAATTAAACTCTGACATCTTGATGAAAAACACAGTGCCGCATACCTCTCTTTTACCAATTAACGTTTCAGTACATGGTGTTCTCATGTGCATGCATGAATTCAAATTCTTGCATTTGGCACAATATGCAAAGTTCATACTATGTTTTTTCTCATTACTGCTATTGTCGTTATCACTCACTTGATTTCTGGTGTGTATGGATGTACCATTCTGCCATGTTTGCCCTTTGTCAACGTCCACTTCTATTTGGTTGCTACCACTACTGCTACTACTTAATGGATGCCATGCCAAATATCTCTGTCCATCATGAGTGTTTGCATGTCAGCTAATTAATGCCCAATATCTTGTGCAATGCAATCAATATAGTTCAGGAGTGTTCTTCCTTTGTGCGGGCAGGGTAGTCTCAAGGAAATTACATCAGATATGATTTGTTCCATGGCAGGGAAACGATGACCAGCAAATTGTGTTCTGTGACAAGCTACAATATAAGAAATGGGTGGAATATCTCCATAGATCTCCTCTTTCATTTTTATGTTCTCTCCAACTGATATTCTGCACTCTCATTAGAAGCTGTGTTGGATGTGCCATCCAGTAAGTCCTGCAGGATCTTTTTCATGGTCCATGTCTCAGATTTACATGAGTGTACACTTTCAACACGAGCTCTAAAAAAGCAAGTTTGTAGTATTTGAAATGTGTAACTACCAGATGGGGTGCAGTCTCCTACATGCATTCCAAACTTGTGCTTTGCAAGTCGTGAAGTCCTTTCATTCGTTCATTCATTCATTTCAATATCAAAACATTTACAAAATTCAAAACACACTTGCCTTGGTACAAGTCCTTCACGGAGTCAGCCACATAAAGCCTAGATACTAAAATTCATTCACCTCGTTTAGCTGGGAACCATTATTGGAGAGGATTGGTACATTTGGCTGCAGTGACCCATGAACCTACCTGTGGAGGGTAGAGGTCAAGTGTGCATTCAATGCAGGGTGTGGTCCCCGGTATAATGACCCTGGCGTTTCCCTTGAACCCCTCCGTGCCCCCGTCAATCATCGGCTTCACTGTGTTGGGATCCATGTTCCCATCTTCGTCGTAACTTATCATGCTTAGCTGGGGGGGGGGGGGGGGGGAACAGACCGCAATGATCAGATAAAGACCATCAGATATATTTAGGGTCCTAGGTGTGCACAGATTTAGACATCGAGACTACGAAACTTGAAATAAGATTGGGGAAAAAGAACACAAATTGATTGACTGGCAGGTATAATATTATACGAGATGACTGTGTGCAACATATCCTACAATTTTACAATCACTCATGCTTCATCAATCTGACATCTATCTGACAGGAATGCACTGATTCAAGCTAGCATAAATATTTGTAATATGATGCCAACTGACAACTCTTTGGGTATCTCATATGAAATTGAATTACAGTAATGGTCATCTGAAAATCACATATTAATACAACTGAAATTCACTGGAGCCAGACAGACAGATGGAAAGACAAAGAATGCTTGAGTTGCAATGCATTTAAAATCAACAGCTATAGTGAGCTTTTTTTATGACAAGTACGGGCTATTGCTGAATGGGTAGGGTATATAAAAGAGGAAATAATTCATGTAAAAAAAGAAGAAGAAAAAAGCATGTTGTCCTAAAAAAAACTAACAAAGGATTGACTTAAAACAAAGAATTAAGGTCCCACACTACACTTTCTATCCACACTGCACTATCTGGCTATATTATACTTTCTACTCACACTGTAGTACAGTATCCACATTGTGATATCTACACGCACTGAACTATCTACACATACTTCTATTCATTCTTTGACATTAACTCTGGCCTTAATTTTAGGTTCTTTATGTAAAGGACAATGTCAGATGTCTTGCACAGCTCCATCATTGTCAAATGACCAAGATGGACACTGTATGAGCCCTCTATAGGTTAGCATTAATGTCGAGTGATTTAGTGACATTATAAGGACTGTAATCATCTTACTATTTATCAGTCATCAATTTACATTTTCAGTGAGCAGTTGCCATTCTCAATGCCTTCATTCTACAGAAACTTCAATGTGGAGCATTTTTTCCACCATAAAGAAGCAATTTTATGATGGTTTAATCATAGAAGAAATCATATAAGGCAGACATTTTCTTTTTTTCAGGCATAATCAAACTTACCAGCATGCCATTCATCCAGCGCCTTGCTACAATAGAATCCAAACCACAAATGATGAGATGAAATTCTGCAATGAGAGAGAGAAAAAAAAAGTATTTGTGAGTTTGTTTGAATGACAAGAGAGAGATGAAATACAGATAGGTTGTTCAAGCACAGTAAGAGATACTAGTAGGCTCTTGTTAAATGTCTACTTGTTATCAATAACTCTCAGCACTCTAGCATTCTTTATAAAATTCTTTATAAAATTCAGCAAAGAAAATGCGGTTCCATCAGGACTTGAACACGATACCTCAGGATTGCTAGACCAGGGCTCTACCTATTGAGCTACGGAAGGCTCCAATGTGGTGTTTGTCCCCCAAACCCCTTAATTCTCAATGCTTGTAGGGTCAGAATCTTATGTAAACCCGACATAAGCCCAAAGGATATAAATCAACTTGGGGATATGGGGATAAATGCTACGGATCACAGAAGTTTTCATTTAATAAAACTGCTAACTTTAAATTTCACCTTATTTGGCTTTTTGCTTTGTTCTTATTCATCTGTTTGAAACAAAGAATCACATGAATAAGGTAGAGGAGTATAAAACCGCGACTTCATGCTGAAGTTGACTTTATGACGGCACACAGGGTTGTAGCACTTTCATTCAAAGCAGACAAAGAAAATAAAAAGAAACAGTGATATTGGTAATGATCACATATGCAAAAAAGATGCACTGGTGCACTATCTCACTGATGTCTCTTTCATAGGCAAGAAAAAAAGTGCACCACTTCTGGGGTTTTTTTTTTTCTTCATTTTTTGTTCTTTTTTTGGGTGGGGGTGGGGGGTAAAATCAGAGCCTTTATATCAAAGCAGTGTACAGCAGTAGTAACTTAGCAAATGGTGATCTGCATGGGGAGGAGGTCATAGCTGCTACATAATCAAGGAGAAAAGGATTTTCATAATAATTTTTCTTAAAAAAAAAATCAAAAAGGAAACAGTGAGGCGGTTGCAAAATGATGATATGAACATCAAATCTGATTTGCATGGTGTCATCTGATATTACTGTTTCCTCGAAACATGCAGGGAGGTGAGACAAAAATGCGACTTGACAGATTCTATAACGCTCTCATTCTATGTCTGATCTTACTTTAAGTACACTGATTCCTTTTGTTTGATTTGACTTTAAATTCATCAAAGTCAATGTGAGCAGGGTGTGCCAGTCCATTTTCAAAATCAAAGATTCTGGTTCATTTTGACTTGATCAAATATACTTACGGCTATAAAATGTTTCATCAAAGTCCTCTATCCTTTTGAAATGACTGATGACAAGAAGAGTTAAGGGCATGACTTGTGTATTGATGAATGTTATCAGCATTTCTTTTAACTGCATTATAGTTTCTACATCTTAGAGGCAATAAGGTGGAAAAGTCCTGCAGGGTAAATAAAAATGCCAAACTAAAATCTATCAACAAGTTTATGTTACGGTGGCCATGAATTCTTTGTCCACAAAGGAAACCCAAAGTTGTGCTTGATCTTTGCTTCCTTCAAACACTGTCATTAACTCACTTCACACATCTACATTGCTCTCTCTCTCTCTCGACCAATCCCATACGTCTCCCTGTTCTCTCTCCTTATATGAACTTGTCAATATTGGTGAAACATCCAGAACATGTTCATGGAAGCATTCTAAATCAATGATGAACATCTCTCACTTCACTTCAGAGCTACACACACTAAAGACAGGAATACCAAGTGGCTATATGCTCAGCCTTAAACAGCACATTATTTCTACAGTGATAGTTTTTGGCACAATACACTCTGCTTCTCTACACCAAGAGTGTACAAGGATACGGAGTAACATTGCATCCGGCGACTCTGTTGTTGATGAAGTCTGCCGCACAGGTGGCCTTGGCTTTCCCAACATCTTTGGTCCTGGTGCCAAGTGAAAAGTCAAATGAGAATGAAGAGATAATTCCTTATGTTTGATGGGAATGCAAACATGCAAATCTCCCTGTAGCCTATGTTTGTGTACTTATCTTACTGTTACAGTGTCAGCTGCTTGTTATCCACACTGGAGCAGTGAGCAACTTACATTTTACAAGATATATGTATGAAAAAGTGAAAATCACTTGGTGTAAACAGCAATAGTGAATTTCAACTGGAAGAAGATGTAGCTATCAGAAACTACCTCTGGTTAACTAAATTGCACTTACAAGTTGTTTTATGCCTTACCTGAATGAATGAATTACCATTCATTATGTATTATGACATCATCAGTCTCACATACAGTGTGCTTTCACAAGTCTCTCTTAACTACTGCCAACATGTGAATGCAAACAATATTTCCTGTGTCATCACATGCCTTTATTTTTTAACATTCAAGCTAGATCAAGCACTCAATTTGAAGAAACAGAATACAATGTAGCTGTAATAACTATTAATCTAAGAAGCCTTGCTTTCTTTGCCTATGTCGCCCTACTTAATTAGTACTTTTATCAGTATAAGGGCAGTAATTAAAATGAAAAAAAAAATTAAATAAATCTGGGTTTTAAAAAGGTCACGAAGGACAACAAGAAATATTTCTCATATGCTTTTGATGATCCATGTCTGCTAGACAGCGGTTAAAGGTTGTGTACAGTTCTGGTTGAGGTGAGGATTTAGCTTTTAACATTTTGCGAGATATTCAGAAACCACTCTATGAGATGTAAAAGAGCATGCAATTCTAAGGGGTATCAAAAGTTTATTTGATGAAAATCGGTTTTCAAATGGCTGAGATATCCAAAAACAAAGTGAAACAAAGTACTGTCGCCTTTTATTATTATTAATTTTTTTGATATCTCAGCCATTTGAAAACCAATTTTCATCAAATAAACATTGAATCCTTCTTAGAATTACATGCTCTTTCATATTTCATAGGAAGTTTCTTATTATCTCACATAGGAATGTTCAAAACATGAATCCCCACCTCAACCAGTACTGTACAGTCCCTTTAAAATTGCATAAGAAAAATTCAGTGGTAAGAAGCTCAGGTACGGCTATTCAGCCTTGTTGTGCATTAATCTATACCGTGGCATATGTTTACTCATATGATCAAATATCTATACCAGAAGTATTAAACCAATTTAAGAAACTGACTTGACAGTGATTGAATTCAACCTGGTACCAAGATGTCAAACTATATGCCTGGGAGTTCTTGTCTCCTATCTTTGTGTTATTTTCACAATGACAAAATAAAGGAAAACAAAAAAAGTCAAGCCTTAGATTAATATACAATATAAACAGATGCATTTCATAACTGTTCCTAAGCTGATTCACCAACTCACCTGAAGAGAAACTGTCGATTAAGATTTGACAAATCTATTGTGTCCATATCAATGACATCAATCTGGCGGAATCCACTGAGGGCCTGCAAAGCATGAGAAAAGCAGAGACCTATGAATTTGATTGGTCCTTTGTGTTTTCCTAGATGAAATAGTCAAGCCTTATGCTTGATGTGATTTAGACAGTAGAATTCATTTGCAAAACATTCCCCTGCTTTGAATTGGGATCTACTCATTCGTTCACTCTATTGGTTAGCTAGCCTAACACTACTTTGAGAGTGAGAAAAAAAACCCACATATACATTTGGAATGTGTGTGTGTACGTGTGTGTGTATGTGTGTGTGTATGTGTATGTGTTTACTAATATTGAAAGACTATTGAAAAAACAAAAAAGTAATTGTACATTGGCAAATTAAATATAATACTGCTATCATGCAGTGGTTGTGAAAGATATTGCAATTTAGTCTTCATCAGTTACATTATCAATGAGGTATTATTTTTGGCAGATTTCTCAAGGATGAAAAACATGAGAAACAGAGAATATTTCAGGATGAGAGTGTGCTTGTTTGTGTTTGTACTTTTGAACCCATTCACTCACCAGATCTTTGAGGATTTCACAGCCAAGTCCTCCAGCTCCTATTACCAGTACTCTCAGATGTTCCAGCATGATGCCAAGAAGCTGCAAAGAGCATGGAGGAAAGACGAATTGGAAGATCAGATAAGGAATCAGGTATCAAATTAGATACCATGGTAGCAAAGCCCTTTATAATGAATGCATGATTATTATATTTCTTCTCTGCAGATGCACTGTGTCTGTCATTATTTTATGAAAATAAAACCAATAAGATAATATCATTCACAAACCATTCTCAGCATTCAGGCAGATAGTCTTGTCTACCTACTTCCATACCCTTGTGACATTGTAGTCCTTTTTTTAAAGATTATAAATTGTTTTGATGTACACTAGAACAGTGATGTATTTTGCATCCTATAAATATGACACTGAAAACTGAATAATCTATATGAAGTGCAGAAATTCGAACAATATTTTCTGTAAAGACTAACACACTCTACTCTTCTTGCTTTGAAAAAGGTGAGATGTACGACTTAAGCTAATACTGTCCAATGATGCAGTGATGCTGCATTTTAAGGTATGGGACATAAATCTCTCGAATTTTAAACCTGTAAAAACTGTGTAGTGTTTAAAAAAGGAAGGGATTTTCTTGTTTGAATTAAGCAAAATATTACATATGATGGGTATGTACTCACTGTTATCTAATCTTTGATCAGCCGGTCAAAGGACAGAAAACAATGGCTTTCTGTTGGATATATTAGTTGCCAGAAATCATCCCTGTATTCCATTTCTATTTCCCTTTCTGATCAATTGCCTTAAAGGAGTATCTACCAGCTAATTGACATTTGATAAGTGCCTGAAGGTAGCCCATCTCACCTCTGGGCTAGGTTCAAACTCTGGAGTAGCAAATGGACCGGATCTTTCAAGAAGTTTCTTGATGTGGTCCCAACGTCCTGGCCACTCCGCTGCATCATTATCATCTACTGTCATTCTGTAAAAACAAGCAAACATAATATATTATACAAATATACTTGGCCTTGAGAGTTTCTTGTTAAAACTATGGGCTGAGGTGACTCCAAACTAGAAATATTCAATGAGGGGCGCAGCCCCGAAGTGAATAGTACTTGTTTGGAGTCACCGAGGCCCATAGTTTTAACAAGAAACTCGAAACCAGGCAAAGTATATTTGTTTTATATTTTGGATCAAAAATTTGAATAAAAAGCGAAAATCATTATAGGCTTAGCCTAACCCCGGGACGCTCCGTGTACACAGTTACACTGCAACACTGCGTGTTGGGGTTGGTCGCAGTTAGGTTTACGCACTGCGGCGGCAGCGCAGCGCCTGCAATACGCAACAGTGCGAGAGACCGGAAATTGAAAAACGTAGCAGCCGTGGCACCGCCAGAGTTGCCCGTCGCATGTATGCAAGCGCTCGTATGGCCGCTGCAAACCTGAACACTAGAATTCGGGACCGGACGTGGACGGACCACGTACACTTGATTGTAAAGAAGGGTGATTGTGACATCATTTTGCAAATAGTATATACTATTTGCAAAATGTCGTCATAAAAGTGACGTCATTTTGCAAATAGTACTTCATGGAGTGTCAAACACACCAACACTCTAAAATAGTTCAAAATACCTATAATCACGTGAAGCTCTTTTAACCAATCAATGGAAGACAAATTTTTGATCCAAAATATAATAGCCAATATAGTTACTGGGGCCCATTTATTACCTGTACTTTAATGTTTGGGCCAATTTCTTTATAAAAACACAGGAAGAGGACAGAAATATATTGCTCCCTGTGACATACATGATGACATTCAGACTCACAGTTTCATAGTTTGACAGTTATGTTGAACATTAGTTATTACAGCTGTGAGTGTGCAATACATTGTTCAGGAGGTTGATGAGTACTTGAGAATGACTTGCTATTGTGAGCTTCTAAAACTTCCTTGATATTCAATATACCACCTAACATACTCTAGAATATCAGCTCTGGCTGATGTATTAGTACATTCACATTCATTCAGAATAAGAATCAGATCCAGAATCTATGCCTAGGTCTCTTCTTCTTCTGTTTATTCTGCCTCCTTGAATCTTCTATCCTGAAGATTCTTGCAGACCTTATAAATTGATTGATTAGATGGTTGATTAATGAAAGGTAAAACATGGCAAGGATCTAACATTACAATATCAACATTAAAAAAAGATTTACATTTTGGTTCGGTTACTAGATCTAGTACTCTATAGTCTATCTAGAATCTAAATCTAGTTTTTAAAGAGACGTTTCACATATTTGGGGTAAAACACAATAATCAAACATATTGGTTGAACATAGAAAAAGAACTTTCCCAAGCCAATGTGGGCTGCCATTTTTTTCTGGAAGTGGTTGTTATGATTGAGAAAATACAAAAACATGAAAAAGACAACAGTATTACACCACCACAACTGCGATCCCTGTTCATGCTCAGTGCATGCGCGGCGGTCCTTTTCATGTGCTTTCGCAATGCATGGGACCTGGCGCTTACGCAAAGTTCGCGAGCCAAATGAAGGCATTCAGCAGAAGATCTTGGAGCACGCACGTATCGCACAGGGATTGCACATCAGGCCGCGAACTGGACTACCACGTTCACGAACCGGCGGACGCTGTACCGGATCGCGGCTGTGATCTTTTTTTACTATCGCGATGGACATTGCGTCATAAGCATGATATTGGTCTTGCGATGGTGACAATAATGTGAATTGTTAAAGGGAAGGTAAACCCAAAGAGCAATGTGGATTGAGTGAAGGCAGCAACAGTAGTACAACACATCAGTGAAAGTTTGAGAAAAATCGGACAATCGATGCAAAAGTTATGAATTTTTAAAGTTTTGGTGTTGGAACCGCTGGATGAGGAGACTATTAGAGGATATGACATATGAGTGGACAACAATACAAAGAAAATATAAAGGATATTCAACAAAAATTCCCTTTTCTAGAATTATGAAAGAGCAGTAGACCAATCGCTTTCAGAAAGCAGGGGGAATAATTGCTACCCTTAACATATGTCAATATCAAGTTGATGGAATTTGTAATTTTCATGAAAAATGGATTTTTGTAGTATTTTCTTTATATTTTCTTGATATTGTAGTCCACTCATACGTCATAACCTCTAGTAGTCTCCTCATCCAGCGGTTCCAACACCAAAACTTTAAAAATTCATAACTTTTGCATCGATTGTCCGATTTTCTTCAAACTTTCACTGATGTGTTCTACTAATGTTGCTGCTTTCACTCAATCCACATTGTTCTTGGGGTTTATCTTCCCTTTAAGTGGTCAACCTCTATGATATAACCTGGGTTAAAGCAATTTGCAAGTTTGCGTTTCAGAGTGGAAAAACCCTTATACGGCCGCAAACCGCTCTACTCACTCAGTTCTTGAGAGAAGCCCATATACAATTGGGTCAATTGTACGTGCACTCACACACCAACATACATGACAACAGATGGGACTGTTAAATAATGGCTAGATCTAGATCCTACTTCACATCAATGCAATGCAGGGATAATATAAGTTATATTATCAACTCACGGTTCTTCCGCCATATTTCTTAAACTTTCTTCTAAAGGCCTCCAGTCACTGATTTTGCTAGCTTAGCTTTTTCTGTCACTTAAGTTGTTTCTACGGAACAATTCGCTATCTGCAACTTCATCGACTGTGTGCCAGTGGGTCAGAGAAGGAAAATAGGAAACAAAACTGTATGGTATCAAACACAGATGGCGCTTTTCGTAATTCGCCGATACGAGCCACCGAACTAATCGGTGATACGAGCTAGCTGGGCGGGCTCATTTTTAACTTGTAACAAAACAACAACAAAAAGAGCAGCATCAAGTCGTCGACGTCAACGTCTTCGTAAAAATGGATGACCTGGAAATTCCCCCTCTGCGATCTATGAACGATTTCGTTCTGGAATCAGCTCGCTTCTCAGCTCCAGCAGTAGGAAACCCAACAAGATGGGCTAATAGAGTCATTGATAACCTTCTCTACTATCAAACAAATTATTTCCTGGCTCTGGTGATCCTATTTCTTATTGTTGGGTGAGTAAAAATGATTTACAACAGTCCCACTCATAGTTTGTGATGTTTGTGCAGTGTAAAATTTAGACTGTGTGTAGATGTGCACGATTATGACGATGACGCCGATGTCGATGGGCGTGACTGTAGAGTGAATGTGGCTGTTCTGACATACTTAGTATTCTGTATGACTGTAAGCATAGGCTTTTGTAGTTCAGAAAGTACAGTTTGCTTTGCCAGTCTAACGCATCTACACTCACTGAAATTTAATGTCTAACAGTTAGAAGATCGAAGAGTAGCGCAATGCCAGTTATGGTGCTAGCATGTTCAGTTCGGGAAACCCACTCACAAGGGGGCCCCCTCCTTATAAGTAACCCGTCCCCCTTATAAGTAACCCGTCCCCCCTAAGTAACCCCGTCCCCCTTATAAGTAACCCCCGGGGCACCCCTTATAAGGAGTCTCCATGCTTTTTTGCAATGCAACGCGAAAATGAAAGGACTGCGGCAATTCGCTTGATTATGTCCATAAAGCTTCACAAGTTTCCTAGTTACTCACGAAATTTGAGCAAAATCGGTTCGAGGCATCATATCTAAAATCGTGGATTTAAATGCAATGTCAAACGACCCATGCGAATGCTGAAATGCGAGCGATTACTGGCGTGAGTGTCGCCAGGCGTGGCGGCGCGGCAATGCTTGAGTGCAGACGTGGCGACTGAGTACGGAGACTTTCGTTCATTCAGGTGGCTTTAAATGAAGGAAAAATAACAAAAGTAACGAAATAGTCAACCACCTACCTTTGCAATTGGTATGCATATGTACAAAAGTATACGTTCCCATAGGGTTGTCCAGTTGAAGTCGTCCCTAAACAAAAATTTTAAGTTGAAACTTGCAAGTTTCGCCGATAAAGCTTGAAATTTCCAACAGCTCCCGCATTCAGCAAGTTGTTCAGCGCGCGCGCGCTCTCGCGCTGAACAACTTGCTGAATGAAATGTCAAGATGGACCATATCTGACGGTTTCATGAAATTTCATTGTCAATTACAGAAGAAAAGTAGCTAATTTTGTCAGTGTAGCATGATGGATGATCGATTATGTGGAAGAGCGATATAACGATGATAATCGATTGTTGTAGTCTGTGATACAGCCGCTTGTTTGGTGTTTAACCACAATGTTACGTCGGCTCGACAGTAAAATGTGGAAGAAAGAAAGTGATCTTGATGCGTCTGTTTTTTATCGTTTTAGTTAATTTTCTCCTGCGTGTGACTGTGTATCTGTCAACATTGTTTGCTGACTAAATGATGGACGGATAATATGTGTACAAAACAGTAAAAGATATATGAAAAAATGGGAATTATCCATCATGAATATTGCACAACAAAATGGATTTTTACTCCAAAACAAAAGCAAATACTGGGATTGCAGCTTTTGTATATATACATGATTAAAAATTGAAATGGAAAAATAAATACTATCATGAAAACAGTTACTTTCTACTATCCCTAAGATGAACTTATCAATTACCATTTTAATTTCAATATTCTGTTTCTTTTTAGGTAAAATGAGCACTTTATGAGAAGTTCACAATGTTAATACATGATTGTATAACATACACTTTTTGTAATACTATTCTCTTTAATTAATTAAATTAGGCCTATAAATTATGTAGATTACTAGAGACAAATCCCCTTTGAATTCAACTTCCTTCTCATCTTCTTTTCTCTCTCCCTCCTACTAATAGCCTAACCTTTTTCTTCCACTTTTCCTTCAACCTCATTCTATTCCTTTCAACACTACTCAAATTACATGTATGTGATTTTATCATGACAAAGTTGATAATAATATTATCAACTTTGTCGTGATAAAATCAATACTTGCCACAATTTTTAAAGAAAGGATAGATGTCTAAATCCTGGTATGAATAATCTGTATCAATAATTTGAATAGTGATAATCATGATAGTGGCAATGAAAACAAAGAAATATCACAATAGCTCACTTGAGCCCTCAACTCGGGTGAGCTAACAATAAGAAAAAATGTGAAAAAGAAAGTAGGAGCTTCACGTATTGCACGAGTCAAGTTCAATATTGTAGTAAGCGGCTAATTAGAGACTACCAGAATCGATTATAGTAGTTGACATCGTTCTCTGCGAAATCGGTGCACTACTTTCCGACGTAACTTTCCGAATTACTTTCAACTCCGATTTCTCATTTTTCTTACCTTTTCTGCTTTCTAATTCCATGAAAACTCTCTGATATGGTTCAATTTAGCATCTCCAATAGCTGCACAAAATTTGATTGACAAATGGCGAAGCGAACGGTAGGTGTGCATTTCTACGTGATTACCAGTAAAATTACGTGTTTCGTTCAGGTTGACACTTGACGACACATTTTTTTTTTCAGTAGATATAGCCTAGATTCTAGTCCATATGGATCTAGACAGAAAACCATTAACATTGCAGGCTAATCAGATTGCTATAAAATTTTAATAGATATTCAAATTTATGCTATTTTACTTGTTGTAGGCCCTAGGTTAGTACTTTATAGTGTTGTGAACCGTTGGCGTTACTCTGGTAGCAAGTGGCGATGAGTAGAATCTAGTAATAGGAATTAGTCTCTTGGGTCCTGCATAAGTGCAATTAAAAAAGAAAGTACAAGTAGTTTCTCCTCTGGATTTTCGGAGAGAAGTGATTGCGGGAGGTCCATATTATTAGTATTTGGTATATTTCTAAACCTTATTTGTCTGATTTAAAGTGGCTACATACAATATAGAGTAACATGTCCAGGTTAGGTACACTGAAGGGTTTTCGTGCTATAGTTCCAAAATAGATGAAGTCTTGAGTGTATCTTTCGGAACACTTTGTGTCGATATAATGACATTCTTTGGAAATGCATATTTAAGATATAAAAATTATGAAAGAAATTTGTCCCAAAAAATGGTTTTTGTTTTCTTTGTTGCCATGATTGGTACAGCGCGTCCTTGATTGGTACACACTCATGATTTGTATGCACTGTAATACAACTTCATTCATTTACACGCTTCAACATTATCACCCATAAGAATCATGTAGCTGTACCAATCATAACACAGTCTTGTCTGGAGGCAAGGCTGACATTATTACATTAACATCTTTGTGAGCTCACTAGTCATTTGTTGCATTCGCTGCTGTTGACTGAACATCATGACCAACTTCACTTGCACAAAAGACAACTATTCACCATTCACCATTCAGTGCCCAACAACTGGTAAATAGCGGTCCAAAATGAGGGCTGCGTCTTAACTTATCTGCTAATTTCCAGCTTGAAATCTAGTTTGGCAAGAGTTCATGAAGAGCAAAAACTTTTTGTGAAGCTTTACTGGTCTTTGCTGCCCTGTTTACTGTGAATTTAAAGAGGTAACAGGCTGCATCTTTAAAACATGATATACATACAAGGCTATGAATTATTTATAAGCTTCAATGTGTCAAAGAATACCAGGCTGTACCATTTGTGAATCATGGGCTCGTTACTCTACATATGCAATACACGATCAATATACAATGGGGCCATTATCTGGATGATGGTTATCATTTATTCACCAATAGTGGATTTATCATGGATTGTGGATATAACTTAATGATCAATAATGGAGGATGTTCCTTTGAATTCCATAAAAATACATGTCCTAACAATTATCATGCACATGCAAATTGCAGACATAAGCAAGATTTTCACACATTTATGCTTAACATTGAAATTTGATTATCTTATCAAATGAAACATTTGTAGTGCTCACAATTGCTACAGTATGCACTGCAAATATATCATGATTACATGTGTACAGATGCTACATGTATTACATGGTTGTACTTGATACAGATTAAATTTTCTTCTTCCTAGTTTACATCCATCCATTAATCAATGATTCATTAAATCATCCAATCACTCACTTCGCCTGTATGACAACCACTGCACTTTTCTACATACTCAACATGTACCAAACAGCAGAAAGATGGTGTAGCAAGCATTCCATACTGAAACGATGTACAGTGTTTCGAGTCCAAGACCTTGTTCAGGAAATGTGATTTTTGTCTTTTTCTTCCCAACTCACAAGACATTGTTTAATTGACAGGTATGATAATTATAGAATGACAGTAATTACCTAGTAACACTCCTATCTTCTCGTTTTCTATTGTTTGTGCAGCTACATCAATCCAGTTCAGATGACTTGGGGGATTATCATTGTTGTTGGATCCTTTCTCGGCTTCTGTTATTGGACAAGCAACAAGAGAGATGTGAATAACTTCAAAAAGGAGCATCCAGTCATTTGTTTCATTGGCCTAGCATCTTTCATCTGGCTGCTAATCTACCTTTTTGGCAGCATCTTGGTATTCGTCTGGGGCATAGCTGCACCAATGACTCGTAAGTCTGAAGGAATTTGTGTTTGTGTGATTTGATAGTAATGATAATAATGATAACAATGATAGTAATAATAATGGCAATAATGATAATGATGATAATGATAATGATATTGATAATAATGCTGGCTACTTGTACAGTGCACAGTTCCTCCTGTCGACACACATTAGTGCTTTGATACAAACAATCAACTACACATGATGATATGATACATAGGGACAGCTCTTGGAGCATTTTGAGCAACAATGAGAGACTCAATTAAGGCATGGATAATTAAAACAAATTTCATTGCAACTGATTGACAAATTGCCCTACATCGATGTAAATAAGCACTGAATTGATCAGTGTTTTAGTAGCAGCCATCATAAAAATCATGGGTGTACATACTCGAGCAGGATTTGAACCTACAACCTCCCGATCACTGGACAAGACGTCATCTCAACTTGACCAGGTGCTGAGCTTTCGCCCGACAGCAAGTGCTGGTTCTAATCCTTATAGCATGCAGCGGGTACTGCGTATTATTCAAATTCATGAAATTCTTCCGTGGAGATTTTTTCATTGCAACTGATTGACAAATTGCCCTACATTGATCAATGATCAATTCAGTGCTTATTGACGTCGATGTAGGGCAATTTGTCAGTCAGTTGCAATGAAAACATCTCGACGGAAGAATTTCATGAATTTGAATAAAACAAATTTGTTTAAAGTTTTGATGTTAAATTTGTAGCAGAAATTATGAAATAATTTTACAAATATATTATGTGAAATACAAACATACAATTAATCTGTATTTGTAAAATGTCAGCGTGTATCAGGAGTGATGTATATAATGTAGTGTCTCCTTTTTACGGGGGGGGGGGGGGGGGGGGGGCTGCATTCTGCTTCTGCATAGTTAACAATTGAACATTCCAGTGGTCTGATTTTCCGAGCTGCTTACTTGGGTTTGCAGTATATGCATTAATCAAGTGTAGTGTTTTCCCTGGTGGAATTGTAAATATACTGATGATATGTAGGCAGCACAGGCAGCACTGGTTGAAGTGTCCTGTTATAAGTATGGGGGCTTAGGGGAGTAGGTAAAATGTTCTCTGGGCAGTTTTCGCTTGCCATGTGACGGTTACATCTGCTCATGGCTGACTGCAGAGTACTGTGGCGAATATCTGCGGAATTTTTTAGGGGTAGTAGAATGATTGAAGCCCCACTGTTATTAATACAAGACCAGATGTACACATCATATCTATATTACAGACCAGTTTCTGCACCATTTCCCCTTGATATACAAGAAAAGTCCCATTACCTTGATTCTCCCGACATTTTTGTTCTGTCTTCTCTCACAAGGTCAAAATTGGGGATCTCAACAGCACTATCCAGAACACTTCCAGTTAGTCATGTATGTGTAAAAGGGTCTCAAATTCATCTCGTTAAAGGCAATGTACCTACATTCCCAAGTATCATTGTAGGGAAGGTTGGCTTTGTTCCCCGGCAGGAAAAATTCCCCCCCCCCCCAAAAAAAAAAAAAAAACAAAACAAAAACAAAAACAAAAACAAAACAAAACCCAACCAAACAAACAACAACAACAAGAACAAAACAAAAAACAAAAACAAAAAACAAAAAACAACTAGAAAAGCCCTCTGAGAGTGCAGACCTCCGCCAAGCAGTTACTTTCCACCGATGATCTTGCTCTTCCCAAAGAGATTTTACTTTTCTCCTCTCCACCACTGGGGGAAAGCTCTTTGGGCTCTTCCATAGACATCAGTGATTTCCACCCATATGTATACATGCTGAAAAATTGCCCGATTTCCCAATACAGAAGCCTTTGTTACGTCATAAACCCTTAGCTGCGCGGTGCGCCTCGCCCTAGCAGAAAGTGGAGCACGCACTTTAGTGCGCGCATGCAAACCTCAAATACGCGCAGCCTAAACTCCCAAGTTCATTGACCCTACCTGCCAAAATATCAAAAATCCTTCATAAATTCCCCCAAAATTGTTGGATCACTACCAAAAGTTAATCGTTTGGTAGTTGTGTCATTCTCAACCTTTCCTGCAAGTTTCATCCCAATCCATTGACTATTTTTTGAGTTATTTTGCACACGGACAAACGAACACACAAACCGACGGTAATGAAAACATAACCTCCTCCCTTGGCGCAGGTAATAACAAATATTTCAAAGACTCAAAAATGCAGTAGTGGTTGCCACTGTGGGGCATACTCTGAAAAAAGAAATTCATTCTATCTTAAAAAAAAAAAAAAACTCCAGACACGTAATGGCATACATTGACACCCACGTTCATGAAAATATGTACCTGACACAAACATACACCCACACACATTCCTAGCCAATATGATATGGGTTACTGCTTGTCAAAACCTCAAGTCATCCATGTGAATGTTACACAGGAAGTTTTCTTTTGTGAATCGCAGACAGTGTGTGATATCTATCACTAGTGCCATATATTGTGTAACCCCTGTGAGTGAGGCTTAAGCACAAATTCTTGTACCCTGTACAGCATTTTACTTGTCCTTCAGTTTGGGGGTTGGGCACAGGGCTAACAACACTGTCCTGTAAAAAAAAACAAAACAACTTGTTATGGAAACAGCAACAAACAAAACAGCAATGCAGCATTTTACTGTTTTCCCCCTATGTCTGTCCAGTGATCGTAATCCACGCCTCACTGCGTATGCGCAACATGAAGAACAAGATGAGCAAGAAGCTGGAGTCGCTCGGCCTGAAGCGCACACCGATGGGCATCATCCTCTTCAACATCGGACTGGAGGAGCAGGCGAGGTCGTGACTAGCTGGTCTCGTGGTCAGACTGTCTGGTTGCCAGGGCAACAAGGAGGGCGCTGCAGGAGGCAGCGTGGGCCCTGGCTTCGGAGGGGCAGATGGCGTCCCAGGCCAGGTGAAGAGGGAAGGGCACAGTCTGACAACCTCTGTTGGACTGAAACCAAGTGTGTGCAACCAGGCGCACACTTGGCCGGGTAGGTGTTTTTCAAGATTCTTTTCTTCCGATAGGCGACTTGTTAGTTCGAGGAATTCCGAAGATGTTATTGAGCTTGCCAAAGAAGCTACAGAGGATGATGATGTCATAACTTCTCAACCCAAAAGTGTCCATTTTAAACAGAAGAAAGACTAAAACCCAGCTTAAGTTAGAAATATTTGCTTTCATTACTTTGGTATGTTGTCATGTAAGTGTAGGAATTAATTTATGCTTTCAAACACATCACATGTTTTTATATAACTAGATGCTATCATAGGACTGAACCCATCCTTGGACTTTCTGATTCTTTTATCTCATGAAACTACTCAAAAGCTAATGTAATATTACAGTTCACTGTAAATGAGTTTGATTACATAGAACTGCCATTTTGAAATGAATATTTATGTTATAATACAAATGGTTGTGAAATCATGATATTCTTAAAAAACAACAACATGGTGATATGTCTTGGTATTTATGGTAAATCATTCAAACATGTTTGTAAGCATGTTTGTAGTTGCATGTACATGTATATCAGTTAAATTAACATGTTTTAGTGATCTTTGTATCATCAAGTACTATCTTACCTATTTTGATTCCATGCTTTATGTATATCAATGTAAATTGCCAACATTTGTCCTTTGAAGTTGAATACATAAAAATTTGTGCAATTTTATGTTGTGTTTACCATTATATGTAAACTGAATATCCTCCAGTTTCAATAGGAATATCTCCTGATACATGCAAATTTGAACTCTTTAGACCAACCCTACCTGTGAGACAAATTGTAATATCTGCAAAATTTCTGAATCAGCTATTGGTGTAAGATTAATTTTTGATGTATTTTTTAGATATCATGTAAAAATGATCATTTAAATTAGATTTCAGATGGCTTAGTAAGTGAGCATTCATGATAAAATGTTAATGATGATAGATGAAGAAATGCTAGTTGATTTTGCTTTAAGAATACATATGTGCAGAAATTTCTATCAGGTAAACATACATTTAGGTAATGGGAAATAGATAAATCTTCCGAGCACTTGCCAGACCAAAATATGACATGAAACATGACTTGGTTCATTTCTTTCCTCTGATAAAAGATCAGCTGTATATAAAGGTGTCATGCATGTGTAGTGTAGCGCAGGTCTTGAGACCTTTCTGTTTCTAGATGTGTTTAACATGATGATACAGATTTTACACTGACTGAAATATTGTTGCATAAAGGTAGTGGAGGATCCTTTTCTGACAAAAGTAGTTCTGTGGTCCTTGTTAAAATTCCCTTAAGGTTGCATTCTTGAACTTGACATCTAAGAATTTCAAAAAACCCAAAGAATTAGCTGATCACATGCAAGTTACAATCAGAAGATTTTACTATGCCAGATTTTGATACATTATGCTGCACTCAAAATAAATTCATTTATCCATTGTGTATTTCAAGATATCATTTTCACCTGTGCACATTTCTACCAATTTGATGTGGAATGGAAACACTTGTAGATCCTTGTGTATTGGAGAGCAGTATGGAGTGACTGTGTTCACAAAATTGTTTTTATCTCCTTGGGAAACCACTTAATTGTGCATTGTACCATGTATTCAACATTCTAGTGGATAAACAACAGCAAAAGAACAGTAAACCAGTCTACAAATTAAAAATTGTACTTGTGTTTTTTCTAAACCACACAACTCTTCTTGTTTTTCTGTTTAAGATAATAGTAGTGATCTTTAGTGCATTTGATTTCAAACTTACTGTCCATGAAACCATTCTCTTATACAGCTACATTAGCTCACTGAAAGTACATGTACAGTGTGTTTGTTTTCAGTATGTGAAATATTGGTCCTTATGCATGATAAGCAATACAGGTGTCAATTGGTTTCACTGTGTATGATCAAAAAAAAGAACAAAAAACAAAAACAAAAACAAACAAACAAAGAAGAGAAAAGAAAAAAAAAAAGCCAAGGTGTAATCATCAGTTTCTGACTGAGTTGTATATTACTGTACGTATTTGTAGAAAGGCTGTAAGATGTTTATCGTCAAAATTTTGATATATGAGCTTCATTTCATGTCTGCAATGAGCAACCCATAATACATATTCATTGTTTACGGCTCTTGTTGTTAAAGGTAAACATTATGTACCATGTTGATCACAATTATTTGGTTTTTCATTTTTTTTTCTCGCAATATATTTCTAATTCCCTGAACAGCAGTACAATCGATGATTGGTTTGCTGAAGCAGGAATTACATATCTTTGCTTGCAATTTTGCATTTGAAGTGTATGCACAAAAAGGGCGGATGATAGCAGCATATTTTATGAATTATGATAAAAAAAATTGCAAATTGCAAAATTATGGTATTACAGTGTGACCTAACAAAACAAATCACTCTCACATGATTCCACTTTTCATTTTCTGCAAATGTAGTGTAGTAGCTTCCAGCTGTCCCACTAGTTATCTTGTCAGTTTGAAGAAAAAAGAAGTATAAAAAAGAAAATGAAAATGAAAATGCATTATGTCTTCTGTTTTCCCATGTACATGTATTATTATTTCAACCAAAATGCAGTCGCTCCATTTTGTTCCTTTAATCTGCTGACTCATGCAAGAACTTCTGTCTGAACACCTGTTTATAGCTATCATGTTACCGGTACAAGCTCAAGCCAGGATTTTCTGAAAAACGAATTTTAGGGAATGGAATATTTATACAGTAAATGCATTTCAATTTTGTACTAGTGTTTTAGCTAACAGCTCTTTCGTATACTCTTTTTAATAGTGCACCTCTGTATGATGTCAAACGGTTAATTGTGTTTTACGTATACAGTACACTGTAGTTTGCAATATAAAGTATAACATCAGGTTTGAATAGCATTGCGTGTGACTGTCTACTAAGTGATTATGCATTTTAAGGAACAGTTGTAAGTAAACTCTACATGTTATTGTGTCACATAAACCAGATTACTAGTATAATTTTTATGATCATTGCTATTTTATTGACTTATTTTTTTATTCATTTTTATTTTTAGGAGTGAGCCAAAAGGTATTTACTGATCCAGATATCAGTGTGGTGATTTTTTTGTATGGGGTGCATTTACATAATCTTGTACACAGATAAAAAGTGGAGTATAGTGGATATTGTTACATTTAATAGGAATTTGTATGCGTAATAACAATTAAATGCTATATAGAACTTACATGTGTGCCCTTGTATTGTTGAAGTGTGGTTCTTTGTAGTCTATTGTTTACTCTTTGATTGTCCAATTTACAGATTTTTTTGATTTTTTTTTTTTTTTTGGTGAAAATATTTCATTATCGTGATCATATGATGAATATCATAAAAAACTAATCATGTATATTCTTCAATACAGTACGTGGTGTATATGGAAGATCTGGGCATACACACATGCACATTCATAATGTACATACTACTACAGTACTCTATATGCACCCAGAAAAGCAAAACTACACAGTGAAACATGCAGGTATAATATGTATGCACAAAATTATACAGACATGTACACATACATGCAAGTAATACATTGGAAATAAACATGTTTATTAACTGGTGGAAGTGCCCTGGCTGAATCACTCTGTCGTATAAGTTAAATGGGTCATATTTTATAGCCTCCTACGTGTTAGCCCGCTGTCCCAACCAGATACTTTCCAGAGAGTGGAATGTCGCCCTCTTGTGTTCACCCATCTCGCAGCAAGCTCAACTTCACAAATGAGAATGGATCGTAGAGATACAGGGTATAAATGTACTGGATAATATCTTTACGGAATTGACGCATCTTGTTCAGAGCGCGTGACCATGTTGGTTTGTGCCTGGTTCGAGAGAGCCTAAGTTGAAATATCTTAACAGGTTTTGTGCGCTTGTTTTTCGCTCGAAACTCTTCGGTAGTGCGCCCACTACACTGATGTCTCACAAGATGCCAGTGCATTGATTACCTATCAAACTAACAAGATGGAAATAACATTGTAGGCCCTATGCTCTGAGACGTGATTTATGAAGAGTTTAATTCAAAACAAATTAACTCCATTCTAGTTTAGTTTGACAGGTATCTGCTAAAAACAAAGAAAATGATAAGAAAATATGGGATATTTAAAATCGTAACTTCAAGAATATTCATAGTTATATTACACGAGAGTTATCACTGACAAGGTATTATTTTGCTGTATCTGATAGTAGACTTACTTTAAAATGTTTAAAAATGGCGCTTAGCGCTGGGATGAAACTCTTCATGTTTTGCATTTTTATGAAATAATTAGGCCTAACCACATGCATATCAACAGTAAGTCTCGGAAAGAAAACATTTTGGCATTCTTTTGCAAGGAAATACGCCCAAATTAATCCAGCTGTGAAGCTTGTGCGTTTGTATATCAGTGAGAATGCATGTGTATACCTGTAATGTGAATAGGAATTGTATCAGGATCGACTGAAAACTCCCTCCATGAAGTCATGTATGTCATTCTCCGGCAGTGTTTTTGTACATCTATCCGACCTTTGTGTGCTGTGTGCCGTTTCTCAGCAACCTTATTCCCTATTATAAAATAGGTAATTCTATTCTTGGCGAAGAACTCTAGTTCATCACAACGACTGTCATAGATATAAAACTCCACTTTATAGTAATGTAGTGGCTTGAAATGCGTTTTTAAGACTATCAAGAGGATGAAACCACGTTGGTTGAGATAATTTTGACAGCTGTTACCAAGGAATCCTACAAAATGACATGAATCTCATCATGATTATTACAGTCGAGTGTCTGCTTGTGCCATAATTACAAACCGCCAATCCTTGAATGACATTGTTTATTGTTGCGTGGATAGGGCGTAAACATTATGATAACGTAAAGCAATTTCACTAGCTACCAGTGATAGAAAATATCGGTTTTTAGACTTTAAAGTTGGAGGAGGGTATAAAGAAGATTAATTGTAAAATTGTACGAAAACATTTCTTTTCTGACCATTATAAGTGACCCCGGACGAAAATAGAAAACTTACATACGGTATCTATAATATCAATTTCATATCTCTATTGATATATTTCCCGCTCTTGCCAATCTCTTTTTTTTTGTTCACCTATACTTGTTTGAGTTTTTTTTTTTCTATATTATTTTTTTTTCTCGAGAGGGGAGGCGGGGGGGGGGGGGGGGGGGAGGCGGCGTGTAGGATAGTACTACCGCTAGAACTACTGTATCACCAACGCCACTCAAACATGAATTTTAATTTTCATCCGTATCACAATATTCAATGTCTCCTCATTTCACTGCAAAAACATCGGTGTTAGATTGAACACCATGGGTGTCAAATCTAACACCGATCAAGTGTCAATAGAGGACCACACCCACAGGTGTAGAAAGTATATATTGTGATGGTGTTGAAAAGTGTTCACCTGGCACTCCGAGGTGTTAATTTGACACCGCGATGGTGTTCATTCAATAATGACACCGCGTGGTGTTGATTTAATATTGCTGGTGTTAATGTCAATGGTATAACACCCGTCCAGCTTCAATAGGATCCCACACCAACTGGAGTAACTGTATGATGTAAATCTGTTCACACCTCTTCTTTTTTTTTTCAAAAATGAAGTACGTTGTAATGCAGCAATTCTTTCATTTACATTTACTAGTGCTTACTTATTCAACATGAGTGTGGTGGTGGTGGTGGTGGTGCACTGGTGTGTGTGTGTGTGCGCGCGCCTTAAAGAAATAGGTGGCTACTGAATTCTGAGAAATATAGCAAAAATTGACTTTTCAGTACCAAGATGAAATCTATTCTCCAGAAAAGAAATCAAACACTCATGGTCCTTACAAGTCTTTATTATCAACTGATTAACAGCGTGTATCTTCGTCTCTATGTCAAGTATCATTACGTGAGAGTGTTCAAAAATAATCTTCATGATATCTATGTTGTGATTATTGGTACCAATAACTGGATTATTATCAAATGTGTGTGCGCGGCTTGGTAAAAGTGCGTGACTGTTGAGTATTATGGAATCTAATTTCGATGCATTAATGTACGCAAAGGTATATCGTGTGATATTAATGATGAATATAAGATTGACGACAATCAATGAATAAAGAAATGCACCTGAAAATATCAAGTTATCACACCTACGGTGTATACACACACACACACACACACACACACACACATATATATATATATATATATATATTGGTTCACAAGATAAAACTCCGTGAAAGACGTAGTTTTAACGAAATTTCTCCCATATATATATATATATATATATATATAATATATATACATATATATATATATACATGTATAAGACTCATTCTTATTGGCAAAATAATGCATTACTAGTTTATTTCTTGATTCTTCGCTGTATAATATACATATATATAATATATTATATATATATATGTATTACATATATATATATATATAATATATATATATATATATATATATATATATATATATATATATATATATATATATGTATTACACATATATATAATATATATATATATATATATATATATTATGATATAGCACAATGTAATATATAATATATAATTGTATAGTAATTCACAGGTCTTCTGCTTGGAGCGTAACATTAAAGAGTACGAAGAAAAAAATACACTTACATATTCTCTCTCTCTCTCTCTCTCTCTCTCTCTCTCTCTATATATATATATATATATATATATATATACTAAGAAGTGCGAGGAAAGGCATGTATCGTGTACAAACGGTGGTTTGCTTATAGACCCTACATACTGAGAAGGAGAGAGGAGCGGTATGCTTAGCTAGATTTCAACAAACAGTTATTGTCTAAGCTTTCGGTCCGACCGTTTGATCGACCTTTATCAGGGCTGTATTGACAAAGAGAAACAGATTCCTGACAGCAACTCTCCGCTTAAAAAAAAAAAAAAAAAATGATTACGGGAAGGTGGATTACAATTATTACATCCATGGTACACTTAAATTTTGTGTTTGGATTAATTTTGGAGGGGAGGGTGTGGGAGGTCGGTATCCATTCCCCCTCGCAGACGAGGGAACTCTTGCTTTATTTTTACTTTTTTCTTTTTCTTTTAGAGAATTTAAATTTAAGGAACTGAATGTTGTGCACACTTTGGGTGAAATTGGGAAAAATTCAATCAAAAAGTGAGATGATACGTTGGTTATTCATTTATATTGCAATAGAAAAAAAAAACACACCAAAAGATAAACTTAATTCTTTAAATGCTGTGTGAATTTTTCCTTTATTGATCAAATTATTTGACAATCTAATATCATAGGGAAGGGTGTGGGAGGTGGATATCCCCCTCCCACGAAAAGGGAGCTTTTGCATTATTTGAATTAAAATTCATTTTTCTGGCGCCCACTTCGATCGGATGGAACATTTTGACAATTTTGATTAAAAGAAAAATAAAAAACAAACTTTATTTCTCGATTGTTATGTGATTTTTTCATTTACTGATGAAATTATTCGAAACCCTATAATACGGGTAGAAGTGTAAAGGATAAGGGGAGGCAAACTGCCCTGCCCCCCCCCCCCCCCCCCCAGCGTATAAGGCATCGGGATGGATTTATTTTTAAACATGAACATATTATGTTTATTTATATTTTCAAGCGAAACCTGTTACCCTGCTCACTATAGCGGAGGGAATTCGTTCGAACTCCCTATCGGCATAGGCCTGATATGTATCTTATACATGCTTTTGTCGTGTTGTATGTGTATAATATAATAATGTTTATATAAACTTCGCATCAAATCAAATTCTAAAAATTTTCATGAATACAAATAAATGAAATGATAGCATTTAAATCTAACAACTCTAACTAAAGATCAATACAGCAATGACGCAGCAATGGCTTAACTCAAGTAACCGTATATCGCCTTGTGGCGAGAAGAGATAGCCATAAGCTCTGTTTCTGTACGGCTTCCTGACTATTAAACTGACAAACTGACTTACTCAACACCTGAGTCCACATGATAGAAGTCGCGAAGAGTATAGGATTGACGTGTGTTATCACACGGTGAAAATGAACGGAATAAAAAATGCAATAAGATATTGAAACATTTAAATTCCATCAAAAGAAAAATTTGAAATCTACATTGCGGCCAATTTCGTAAAGCAGGTAGAATAAATGTCTAAGTTGCGATAACATCACCTTGCGGATTTACTCAAAGGAAACCGTCACTGACAATAACATCAATGATATGAGAATAACCGAGGCCTATTTCCGTAAAATGGTTTACAACAAAAAGGTTACAATTTGCCTTTTCCAGGTGTTGTCAGTTGTCCCTATATGGTATCTATGATTATTGTAACTAACATCATTTATCATAAACCTTATTTCTATGAAAAACACTTGTAATCAGCACCAAATGACAATAACTACTGAGATCATTCACCATTGAGGAGTGTTAGTATTTTATAAAACTGTCAATTAATTGTGTGTCATAACGTGACATGGGCGCAACTAAACGATTACAAGAGCCCTGCAACGGTGCCAACACATGAATAGTACAGGCAAAATTGGTCTGTCCAGTTCAGGGAATTAAGTACTGACTTGAATTTTATAGGAAGGAACCGCGTCCTTCACGACTCTGCTCCCAGGCAATTTCGTCTCGCTTACTATTTTCTCCAACAACAAAGAGTCTTCCCTCCGCTCGCAAAAGGAGAAAGTGGCATTTAGATCCTTTGTACACAAAGTTGCAAAGATTTATGCAGGTGATATAAAAGTCACTCGACGAAGACAATAACGTTAATGAACGCATGTGACGCCGTGTTAAAGACTCTGAAAATATCATAAGTATCAGAACCCCGCATTTTGCTTGTCCTATATTTTCACAATACTTTCAATCTTCTTGTTTCACCTCTGTATAGTTTTTGCAATGACGCTGTTCTTTAGTTACGGTTCCTTTTGAATACAGTTTTTTTTTCCATGTCTAAGGAAAAATCAAATAAAGATATTCAAGTCACGGCTCTTATCATCCTGTCAAATTTGCATATATCGTCTGCAAGTATCTTGAAGCTATGCAAATTGGTCGGCTCGCTGCGGGGTGGTTTGATTTTGTCGGTAGATTTCGGGCACAGCACGCGCGCGCCTTGAACTGATCGCCTAAGAAACAATTACGATACAATTTGTACCCATGGCGTCGGCCTCTTTTGAGTATTTTCTCAGATATCAGTGTAGGGCTAATTACACAGCCTTTATTTTGCGATTACAGCAGATCCTTACAACTGAAATCGCTCTCTCAATCTTTTTCTTTTCAGCATCTCAAGTTCGCCCTTAAAAAAAAAAATCGATATGGTATACACTATCAAGACATGGCCCCGTATTTGGTTCTTGATTATTCTTTTCCCCAATTCTATTGGCTTCATACTGGTGTTAATCGAAAACTGATCGTTAAACGTAAAATTGATTAATTTGTTATAACATGCACAGCAGATGACAATCGATAACGATTGATAAATGGTAAATTTTTGAAGGGACATGTATGTTCTATTCTGAGTTCGTAGTCAACCAACATACGTTATAATTATCCATCAGGATAAAACATTCTCCATCCTACTTACATCACCCAAGGCATACTGGCTACAGTCACCGATTTAAGTGGTCTTGAATTTGCGGTTAATGGAATTTCATTGTCTCACGAGAAACTATTATGAGGGCATCCCAGTTACTAATACAGATAACATCAGAAGAGTGTGCAAATCTGTTGATAGTGTTATTAAACATCATATTTCAAATGCATGCTTGCAGCTGAGATCACGAATGATTGCTTTTGAAAAAAAAAAACTCTATGTAACAAAGTTTTTATTGTCTAAATAATTCCCTAGATAAATGCTAATCATCAGGCATTATTGAATTCAATAACGCCATTTCTGGCGAGAGTATTGGGTTATTGAAGCATAATT